>PVKC010041076.1:0-12210 GCA_004027635.1 Crocidura indochinensis | reverse complement strand
CACTTCCATGAATGTGCTTGCAACTGACTAAAATCTTCCCCTTCTTTTTTTAATTTAAAAAAAATTTTTAAAATTTTTTATTTTTAATTATGAGAACAAAGATACAAAGAAAGAGGGTAAGGTAAGGTTACAGTGGATGGATAGTCATTCATAGGCAGAGGAAAGGCTGAGCGCATGGCTGCTGTTTTTTTTTTTTTAAGGTCTCTGGGTGCCCAAGGAGGCTGGTCTCCAGATACGCCTTAGTCTTAGCGGCGCCTTGGTCTTAGCAGCTCGGTGGAAGAGGCGGAAGCTGGTCCCCGGAGATGCTTTGGTCTTAGTGGCTCAGGGGTTCCTTGGTGTAGCAGCTCAGCGACAAAGAGGCTGGGAAAGGCCAAGCACACGCCTGCTGGTATTTCTTACAAAGTACTGAAATGGAATTCAAGGGTTCTAAGGTGTGCGCGGCCACGGAGCGAAGTGGAGCGGCTGTGCTTTTTGGTTGTGGGTCTTGGAGCGTTTGCAGTCTTAGATGTTTGTTGGCCAGGTCAGCAGAGAAGAAACAGAAAGGAGGAGGCCGCATGGTTGGCGTCTTTATAAGTCTCTGGGCTCCCAATCACCTGGCAGGTTTGGCCCCACGTGTGTTGGGCAGGGCCTTCTTACTGAGGGTGGATCCCAGGGCATTTGCAGTCTTAGATGTTTGTTGGCCAGGTCAGCAGAGAAGAAACAGCTATAGTTTTCTTCTTCTATTTATAAAAAACTCACTACTTTTGCTGAGTCCAGGAAAAAGTGATTTTTTAAATCTTGGAAAAATAACATGTAAACTTTAGTTCATATTTATTTCCCTTAATGCTTTGAGATGTCTTTTATTGCTACAGTGTTCCAAAAACTCTAGACTTTTCCCTTCTGATTAACTAAAGTTGTCCAACAATTTTGCTATGAATAACAGGGCATGTTCTGTTCCTTTGACAATAATGATTGACATTAGTTTGTCTCTGACAGAGGTAATGTTTGCTTCTTTTAGTTGAGAGGTTGGAACTTGTTTGGTCATTTCTAGCTTTTATGGTTAGAAGAGGAAAATGACATGCAATGGCCCAGAGGAGAAAAATGAAATAAACAAAAAATAGTAGCTATATGCGTCAACTTTGGGGGAAGTACTTACTTTTGCTTGCATGGAGAATTTGGATTATTCAGGATCAAGAGCAGAAATCTTTCAAAAAAAAAAAAAAGCAATAGTCTCTTATGTTACAGTGCTCTCAGAGTGAGAGCAGGCAAACTCCTTTGACCCTTCCAATATTTCCAGAAGTCCCAGCAGCCTTAGACGTATCTCACAGCTGCCATGGTGTTAGCTCATCAGCGGTTTCATAGATTTATTTTATTCTTGAAAGAGATGTAAACCAAGCTTCAAAAATTCATGCAGCTGAAAACTCTGAGGTACTCTCAGGAGATGGGTAGTCCAAGTGTCTGCCTGGCTGAAGCCTCGACAGTTGCATCCACACCCAACAACCACCGCTTTGCCAATGGCCTAACTTCATTGCTTTACCACTGATCTCTGCAGAGATGCCTAATGGACAAAATCTTCAGACATGCTGGTTTTTGACCTGAGAACTCTGGGACTTTCTCAGCAGGAAAAGATATGTCCACAGTCACTGCCATGTTAGCTCATCATCACAGTTCCATAGATCCTGGAATTCCTGGAGCATGTGGCTGCATATGCATCCAGGCAGCATCTCTGAAATTTTTATTATTGACACCCCAGTAGGTACATACCACATTAGATGTAAAATAAGATAGAAATCACCCAAAGTCAACAAACAAAATCATTAGCACAGAAAAACTCAACTAGCAACAAACAGCTTAATAAACCTTCAGACGACTTAATGACCCAATTGTGAGATATAACAATTTCTACTAATTTTCTTTTACTGAAGTTTTAATTTTAGATAGTTTTACTACTATTTAGTTGCAACAAGCAATATAAAGCAAATTACTTTATGCTTGCTGAGGAGGTGGTGAATCTGGGGACAATGGTAGAGCGAATAGTACACTGGTGGTGAGACTGGAACATGGAATGCCCGAAACAACTGTATTCTTTTTTTTTTTTTTTTTTGGTTTCTGGGCCACACCCAGTGATGCTCAGGGGTTACTCCTGGCTATGCGCTCAGAAGTCACTCCTGCCTTGGGGGACCATATGGGAAACCAGGGGATGGAACCGCGGTCCGTCCTAGGCTAGCGCAGGCAAGGCACACACCTTACCTCCAGCGCCACCGCCCGGCCCCGAAACAACTGTATTCTAAGCAACTTTGTAAACCACAGTATTTAAATAAAGTAATCAAGTTTTTAAAAAGGAAGTAATGACTTTGCTAAGGTTTTATTATAAAATATGAATATTAGGGATTAGCAATTAGATTTTAGGATTACTCTTCTAACCCTATATAAAAACCAGGCTGTAGTGGATTCAGTTGTGTCTCCCCAAATTGATATATTGAGTTCAACACCCTATTAGAGAGTGACCCCTTTTTGATAATTAAGTGGAAATGACCAAGCCCTAGAAACTAAATCTGGGGTCCTTATAAAAGAGTGTGAATACCAGGGGAAAATAAACACAGACAACCTGATATACTTCTACATGCCAAGGAAACCGAAAGACTGGCCACAACCATGAGGCTCAGGGACATGCAAGGAGCAGATATGCTCTCATATGCCCAGAAACATCCATCCTTGACAACATCTTGCTTCTCTGCCTGCCAGCCTGCCTTCTAGCCTTCAGTATTCAGCATCAAATTCTGGAAAACAGCATTGCAATATATTCTCCCACAACTGAGCAAGGCCAATACCTTGTCTGAAATATAGAATATCTTGCATATAAACTATGCTATATTGGATACTATGGTCAATGCATAATGGCATTTTATGTAAAAGACATACTATAGGATATAGTCATATCTGCTACATATAGTCATACTATATACACGTATTCAGGTCAGTATATGTGTTTCTAAATGCCAACTGATAATCAGATACCCACTCATAGTACTCAATTTCTGGGTTTGTTTCTGCTTCCTCCTCTCTCCTTCCATTTGGGTTCCATTCGCTTCTGGTTATTGCTCTCAGCATCCTGCACCTGTTCCCTGTTTACATTAAAGTCTCTGCAATACTCACTGATTTGCAAGTCTGAATACATGTTGATGATGTAAATAACCTTTGAATGCAAACTGTCTGAGAGAAGCCCTCCCAGGAAGATAAGAATAGATTTACATCTATACAGGACCACAAATTTTCACATTAAAAACCAGCCTTGATTCTTCTAGCCTATTCTTAGGATGACTTTTTATCTAACATTTTAGTTCAAGCTGTCTTTAGCTAACTTGAGTTGGCTCAGGTTGCTATAACAAAACATTGTAGACTGAGTAGCATGAATTCTGGATAAGTATTTCTCAGTTTGGGGGTGTGGGAAGTCCAAGTCAATATATCGGCATGGTCAGATCTCATGGGTCTGTTTTTTTCTGGCTTATAGCTGGTCATCTTCTCTTTGGTTCCCCCCTCACATGTCAGAGACAGAAGACTCCACTTCCCTCTCTCCTTATAAGGTTCTTATCCCATCATGGGAGCCCTACTTCATGATTTCATCTAGACCTAATTATCTCCTGGACTTAACCATCTTCAAACACCAGAACACTAAAAGTAGGACTTCAAATTAGAGATTTGGTCAAGGATAGACTTGGATCTAAATAATTTGTAGCACAGGTAATAAATATGTTCAAGAGCCAAGAGATAGAAAAGGGTGCTTCGCTTACATGTGGCCATCACAGGTTCAATTCTTGTCACCCCATATGGTCCCCAAAGTCCACCAAAAATAATCCCTGACTTAAGGCAGAAGTAAATCTTAAATAGCTGGATATAGACCCCAAACCAAAAAAAAAATAAATTTAGATAAATATATGCAAGGGTTGCAAAAGTGTAAGTGTGTAAATGTTTTCCTGGTATGCAGCTGAACCTTGTTTAATCCCTGGCACTGCATATCACACAACCTAGTGATCGCTAAATACAGAGCCAGTAATAAACCCTGCTCACTGTGGCATGGCCCAACAACAATCCCACCTAAGAAAGCAAGAAAAGAAAGAAAGGAAGACAAACAGAAAGAAAGAAAGAAGGAAGGAAGGAAGGAAGGAAAGCAAGAAGAAAAAGAAGGGAGGGAGGAAAGCAAGAAACAAAGAAGAAATGAAGAAAAGAAATAAGGGGCCGAGAGATAGCATGGAGGTAAGGCATTTACCAGATTTAATCCTGGCATCCCGTTTGGTCCCCTGTGCCTGCCAGGGGCAATTTTTGAGCATAGAGCCAGGAGTAACCCCTGAGAGCTGTTGGGTGTGACCCAAAAACCAAAATCAAAAAAAAAAAAAAAGAAAGAAAGAAAAACAACATGTGAAGGAAGGAAAGAAAGAAATGAAGGAAGGAATAAAAGCAAAAAATAAAGCAAGTAAGGAAAAATACAAGCAAGCAAGAAAACAAGAAGGAGAGACAAATAAACCCAATGAACCTAGAGAAACCAGGGATACAGTGAAAATGTGGCAGTCCTTCCAAGAATAACCACTTTATTTCTTGCCTTTCCCTTTGATAGGTAGCTAGATGTTCTTACACAACCCCAGGTATGATAATATTCTGGGTTCTAGACACAGCAAAATTTATTAATATACTGAGACTATAAGCCAAGTCATCAGATTATTTCCTCAGGTGCAGGAGATGCCAAGGAAATATCTATGTGGTATAACAAATTTTAGATAGTGTCTTGCAAGATTTCTGTTGGAACTAACCTATGATAGCATCACAAAATTTTCTGGTGACTGTTATATGGGCTAGGTATAGATATTGTTTTTGGGTGTGTGGATTTTTAAGCAAGAGATATTCAACCTATACCTGTTATTAGCATAGTATTATGGGCTGAATTCTGAAGTCCATCCAATTCATGTGATAACATGTTATCTCTGTTTTGATGGTACTTGAAGATAAGTCCCTTCAATAAGTGATTCAGATGAAATGAGGTTACAAGGGCGAGGCACTAATCTGTTAAGACTGGTGTCCTTAGAAGAGAGAATAGATGCCTATTGTGTTTTTCTTTGTTTCCTTGTCCAGGGGAAAAGGAATGAACAGGATTTGTGTTTCAACCTCAATCTGTATACACATTGTTACTCATTGGACGGAATTATCTTTGAATGGAGCACCTTAGGTTGGAGGGGAAACCAGATGATCCCACCTTCCAGGTATGACTTTTTCCCCTCAGATAAAAGACTTGGTTGGAAAGCAATAAAGATCTTTCCCTTTCATTTTTTTCCCCAGAGGTCCAGAAAGAAGCTTGGAGTGTTGGCCGGCTAATAAAAGTGAATGGTAACATGGGAAATTCTTCCCAAATCTTTTCTCATTACATGCACGTGTATGTGAATTATTTTCTATACCGCCTTTGATTCCAAAACCCACATCTCACCAGTGATCTGGGGTTGGAACCTGAGGAATTAATTCAATAATTAACTAATCCAGAGATTGCATCAAGGCCTTGGAGTCTTTGGTAGGAAGACAAATGGGAAAGTGGTCAGCCTAAGGAATAGTGTGTCTGCTGTGGCAGGGAAGGTGATCGAAGTGTGTATTATGATCAAGACTGATACTGGACAGGACTTGTTTTGCTTTCGCATTTTGTCCTGACCCCTTTGGGAGCACTGTACCAGTGTTCTCAAATCATAAGCCAATCCGAATATTCTAAACTACCAAACCATGGATTGGATTCCTCCTGGTCACATGACACAGATTGTATACTGAATCTAAAGAGATTCGATTCCCAGGTTTTTTCCTGTTGTCAGAGAAATATGCTTCTTTTTCCTGTTGTCACATGTGTGGAAAAAAATAAGATTGGAATGGGGACAATATCTTGTGAGCACAGTGCCATCCCAGTCATTTGAGCTCAGGTCAAACTGTACTTGAAGCCCAAGAGATCTCTTAGGACTCTTACATCTTGTGAACAAATAAATTCCCTGTTTCTTTAGCTGCTTTGATTTAGCGTTTTTTGTCACTTGCAGCAGAAAAAAAAAATCATAACAGTTCCAGTTTGAGACTTTGAAAAAAAAGTGTCAGGTAATCTAGAAGATAGAGTACCTGCACTAAAAACAGAGAGTGGTTCTAAAACTCCAGCAGATACTCTCTCTCCAGTTTTGAAATACCATATTGTTTCTGGACTGCTCTGGCATATATTACATAGTGCCTTGATTTGCAATTGCAGGTCTTGTATGGTGGGTGTAGAATTCACAACCATAAAACTCTGGTGTGCAGAAATGTAACTTTCTTTATTGTTTTATAATTGAGTTGAATTTAGCTTCCAAGCCTTTGTTCCTATGAATGGTGGAGATCTGTTCATCTCTCGGATTCCAGGCTATTCTACCAGTCTTTGTTTATGATGTAGCATCTTTGGGGGTGGGGGAAGCAATTTGTACATCCTCATCTGCCTTATTTTTCCACAGGGAACAGTCTATAACCTGACAAGCTTGGTGGGAGGCAAAGTGTTTGGTCTGGAAACTGGCATTGACCAAGGTAGGACCATGACCCAGAGAAACTGAATTAGTCATTGCTTTTGTCTCTGATCATGCAGTTCTCAGTTTGGCCTCTGGAACTTTAACTACACTCTCACATTCTAGTTCATCAAATCTCCAGGGAAGTGTCAGAGTGTCTGTCTGCATGCACCATTAGTCCCCCTACCTGGATGCCCAGCTCTCTCAACTCCTTTTTGTCTCCTCTACTAGCATTTGGGGACTGTTACCTCTCCCCCATTCCATATGCTAATCTCACCTGGATGGTCAGACCATCCCACAGCTGGGAGGGGTCTGTGGTTGGTAATTAAGGGGTTGCCTGGGGGGAGGAGCCAGGAGCAGTTAGGATGGAGAAGAGCAGGAAAGAGGCTGCTTAGCTTAAAGGCTATATGAGGAATATGCTCATGGCGGATAGGGCTTTAAAATAAAGCTGGATTTCTCCTGAAAATTCAATTGACTGTCTGTGGATCATTTCTCTGCCATTACCTTGCAACCTGCAGACTCACTGGGCAAAGGGGCTGCAGGCACCAGGCCGAGCTGAGAAAGGCCTCTCCCAACACAACAGGACTCAATATATTTTATATTTAAGCAACAGGGACCAGGAAATTTCCTATACATCCTTCAGAGTACACACAGCCAGCGAGCACATCTGATCATTCCATCTTGCCAGCATCTGCTTCCATTTCTCCTGCAAGACATTGACTGCAGGGGATTCCAGCCTCTTGGGGAATAAGTTCCCAAGCACAAACTGACAGGAGAAGCAGAGTTTGAAATCCAGGGAGGTTCAGAAGGCCCCAATCCCAATGTCTCCAGCTTTCCCCTGACTCATGGTAGCTTGTGGCCAGGAAGGATTCTGTATTCTTCACTTGGGTGAGGAGCTTCGCTCAGCACAGGGGTGGCGAACACACGGCTCTCGAGCTGCATGCAGCTCCTGGCCAAAATGAATGCGGCTCTTTGCCTCTTATTTTGTATACTGTGACTCTTTGCCAAGTTTGGATTTTGTTCTGCAGCTTCTGAGGAGGGACCTCTGAGGAGAGATCTCCAAGCGCTTAGTCCCGCTCCCAGACTGCATCATCTCGCCTCCCTTCCCTCAGAAACAACTCCACAGGCAAGCGAGCGGGGACCCCTGTGTCACATGTTGGGTCACATCTTGCCGTTAGTTCTTAGTGTGGAGGACGCAGCATACCCTCACCATCACTGCAGGATTTTTACCCTCACTGAAAATGACAAAATGCAATATGTGTTTAATAGATTATTGTTAAAATTATATGCTTTTGTGTGAGTGTTTGTCTGTTTTGGCAGCTCACTGCGTGGTGTGGCTCTCTGACTCTCACAGTTCAAAATTTTGGCTTTGTGTCGAACTTGTTCGCCACCCCTGGCTCAGCATGTCCCAGGTTGGTACAATTCTTCCTCTCTCTAGAAGCATCTATGCCGAGAACAGGCATTTCTAGGGCTGCCCCTTCATGCTGCAGAACCTGGAGTTAAGCTCAGAGTCTCCTTGGACTGGGTGAGTCTGGTATTCATTCCTGGTGCCTCTTTGGGGCTGTCTCTTCTCTGTTTATCAAGGTTTGGGTTTGTGGTGGCAGAGTCTTCAGAAAACTCCAAAGCACAATAACCAAGAGGAAAAAGGAATTTGGGATTATTGCAGTGTGACCCAGTTCAAGGACACGATGACTCCTAGAGCTGTATTAAAGTTGCCCATCTGGCTGTCCTAGGGCCAGGCTGTCAGCAGCTGCCTCCTTTGCTGGCATTGGACATTCCTCAGGGGCCCACTCCATCCACTGAGAACCACAGTCTGCAGGATGAACTTGCTGGCAATGTAAATAGTCTTCCTCCTTTGTTTTAGGTTTTATGGTTTTGGAGGCCATACTTGGAGGTGCTCAAGGCTTATTCCTGGCTTGGTGCTAATGAATCACTCTTGGTAATGCTCAGGGGATTCTATGGAGTGCTGAAGAGTAGACCCAGGCCAACAAGGTAACAAGTCAAGTGCTTTTACTTTGTATTCTCTCTCAGGCCTGCAAATGCCTTTTTTTTTTTTTTTTTTTTTTTTTTATTATGAGAACAGAGATGCAAAGAAAGAGGAAAGGGTAAAGTTACAGTGGAAGGACAATCACGCATAAACAGAATTCTCAGTAGTCCCATCGATGATTTCTCAGCCTTGAACTTTCAGCAATAAACAAGAAAAACAAAACAGAGTCCATGTACAATTGCTTTGTCCCCCAAATCTCCAGATTGTAGTACATAGTATTTTTTAGCAGCACATAATATAATCTAAAGACATAAGACTTAGGTTACAACTTAAACATTGAAGGCAAAGTACATTTTTATATATCCATGCACAAGTATATTAGTTTCATTTAACCTCAAAAGTTTCAGTGGTTTGTTTTTCTTAAGGGTTAGTCAGGGGAATAGAGTAAAAAACGGTGTTAGAGTGGCATTTGTTTGCATAGGCCCACCAAAATATGAGGGACCTGGAAAAAAAAAAGGGAAAAGAAAAAACACCTTGGCCTAAATACAATGAGACCCTAGCCCTGAGGATTCCTGGCACAAGACCACCTCTGGGCTCCAGACAAAAGAGTTTGTCCAATCCAAGTCGCCTGTAGTGGCAATACACCTCCATTCCTCACACAGTCTCTGTTGTTGGTATCATGCTTCTGTACTAAAGATCCTAGAATCTGCATATCTCATGTAGTACTCAGGATAGCAAATGCCTTTTTTAAGGCTGCCCTGATTGAGAACTAGCTTGTTCTCCCAGATGCTGTTGCTGCTGACCCAGGGAACAGGTTTGTGACTCTCTTGCTCAGTCGGTGGGGGGTGGAGGCTGATGTGTGCAGGTCTAACAGGGCAACAGTCTGGAGGAAACTGTGCAGGCAGGTTTTTTTTTTTTTTTTTTTTGGTTTTTGGTTCACACCCAGCATTGCTCAGGGGTTACTCCTGGCTCTATGCTCAGAAATCGCTCCTGGCAGGCCCCAGGGGACCATATGGGATACCGGGATTCGAACCAATGACCTTCTGCATGAAAGGCAAGTGCCTTACCTCCATGCTATCTCTTGAGCCCCGCAGGCAGGTTTTTTTGAGGGAGGGAAAAGGATGGGAACAGTCTGTGTACTAGGAGGATGTGGAAACAGAGTCCGGGGCTTCCTGAACCCAGATTCTTATCTAGGCTCAGAGGAGACAATAGCTGTTGGTGGAAGCCCAAGTAGCTGTTCACTTGGGGTGGTGATTTGATCTTGAGGCATAGGATGGGCCACAACTTATTCTATTGAGCAGAAGATTCAAAACTTAATTCCTGAAAGAGAAGACATTCTGAGCATGCCCACACAAAGACATGTGTGTACACACATGTAAAAACATATAAGCACTTGTCAGAGTTCAACCTAAATGCACGCACATGTACACTGTAAGTTGACACCTAGCTATTTACCCAAAACAAAGGCATATCCCCAACGTCTTCTTTCTTTTTCACCTAGTCCTTTGATATGTAAAATTCCACCTGGATCTCACTCCACCACCTGGGTGAAGTGGTACTGGTTTAATAAAGAGAAGTCAGTCTGACTTGGGGCATAGAGAGACTATGAAGGAAAAGCCACTCACTCCATGACTTTCCTGACTGGCTTGGTTTATTGATTCTTTGTTGCTACCCTTCCTCAGACCCCTCCACCTGAGGGTGTGAGGTGATTTTACAATGTGTGGATTTATTTTACAGTACACAAATGCATACATGTGAGCCTGTAAGAGTTCATGCATGAGCTATCTCTGTAACCTAAATGCTTGTACACCTATAGAAAACATGCCTATTCACATATATACAACACATGTAATCTACACATGCATATGGGTGTGCCTATGGATTCATATGTGTGCTCACTTGTGCAATCTACTGGTACACATAATTGACATGAGTGTGTCATAACTGACATGAGTGCACATAGCTGACAAGAGTATGCACATAGCTGGTATAAATGTGCACATAGTTGACATGAGTGTCCACATAGCTGGCATGTGTGTGCATACAGCTGACAAGAGCATGCACATAGCTGACATGAGTACACACTTAGCTGGCATGAGTGTCATATCTACATGAGTGTGCACATAGTTCACTAGTGTGCACATAGCTGACATGAATAGGCACATAGCTGACATGAGTGTGCACATGACTGAAATGAGCATGCATAGTTGGCATTAATGAACACATAGCTGATATGAGTGTGTCATAACTGACCCGTGTGTGCACATAGCTGACATGAATGTGTCATAGCTGAATGAGTGTGCTCAAGTTGACATGAGTGGTTCACCAACAGGAAGATATAAATCTGCCTTACCTCTGGTGGGGCATGAATGCCTGTGCATGCTCACCTGTATATGTGTGTCTGTGTGTGCACTGGGGAGACTGGGGAGGGCTGTCTCTTCCTTGGGTAAGGCAGAACCACCATCAGCTGAAGCATCTTCCCTACATGAAACCCCAGCGAGCTCCCTCTCTCCCTGACCTATGGTTTCTGCTTGAATCCCTCTCTCTGCCTCTCTGCCAGGCAGTGATCTATTTCTGTCTGAGGGTGCTTTGCTGTCACAGTCATGGGTCCTGGTAATTTAGGACCAACCGGTTCCAACTTGCATCCTAGCTCACCATACCCAGACTCCTTTCTCTCTTTCTCTGCCTTTTTCCTATGTATTGCACAGAGGGAAGTGTGGAAATTCCTCTGCTCCTGCGGTGTTATTCAAGGGAGCTTTTGCTTTCCCACCTTAGCAGGCCTATTTGGCCTATTTCCCAGAACCTTTCTTTGAAGTCCTCTGGCCCTTTGTTCAGACACACCTGGACGTCGGCGGGCAGCTCCTCTGCAGCCTGCAGCCTGCAGGTTGTCCAGCAGGGGGCATGATGCTCATCCTCATTTCTAAATCGGAGTCCCCTTGGCTGGGCGGGAAATCTGAGCTCTGGGTCTTACCTAAGTACCCAAAACTGGGGCTTTAGATAATCAGCATTATCATTGTCGTCGTCGTCGTCATCATCATCTTCATCTATTTCGACTCCTATGCGCTGTGTCTGAGAAGCTTGTCTCTCCACCTCCCTCCTCCCCTCTCGGTCCTTTAGCAGTTCAGAAAGTGTTTGCATCTGCAGGTGATGCTGGTGAACTCCCTTTCCAGGGTGTGTAGGGGACCCTGGTCCCCAGGAAGTGTTGACCTCACTAGGAACTCAGATGCTCCTGCTGTGGGGAGCCTCCAGGCAGGCAGCATCTCCCTCCAGGCTGGAGGGGAGGAGGCAGAGTAGAGCCCAGCCAGTGGCTCTTGGAGAAAGATTATAAAGAATCAACAACCCCTTTGCTCATGGCCGGTCAATTTTGGGGTTGCATCCTGACCCAGAGCCCTGAGGATGCTTTGGAGAATTTTATTGTTCTGCAAACCCTCATCTTGCACCTTGGCCCTATGCATCCATCAGACTTACCCTTTTCCTCAAAGTCCTTCCTCAAAGCATCACTTCTATCCTGTTTGTTTGGGTCACACCTGATAGTGATGCTTAGGGGTTATTTCCTGGTTCTGCTATAAAGAATCTCTCCAGGCAGGTTCAGAGGACCATTTGGGATGCAGAGGATAGAACCTGGGTTGGCTGTATGCAAGGCAAGTGCCCTCCCAGATGTGCTGTTTCTGGGCCCAACTCTCTCCCACCTTCCCTCCC
>PVKC010041075.1:0-12196 GCA_004027635.1 Crocidura indochinensis | reverse complement strand
TGGTGATGGGGGAGTTTAGAAATTCTACCTCCTCCTTATTTAAGTGTGGAAGGTTATATGTGTCCAAGAATTTTTCCATTTCTTCCAGGTTCTCATGTTTAGTAGCATAAAGTTTCTCAAAGTAGTCTCTGATTACCCTTTGGATATCTACAGTATCTGTTGTGATCTCCCCCTTTTCATTTCTAATACGGGTTATCAGTTTTCTCTTTCTTTGTGAGTTTTGCCAATGGCCTATCAATCTTGTTTATTTTTTCAAAGAACCAGCTTCTGCTTTTTATTGATCTTTTGGATTGTTCTTCGGTTTTCCACTTCATTGAGTTCTGCTTTCAGCTTTGTTATTTCCTTCTGTCTCCCTATTTTTGGTTCCTTTTTTTGGTCATTTTCTAATTTGTTGAGTTGTGTCATTAGGTTATTCAGGTATGCCCCTTCTTCCTTCCTGATGTGTGCTTGTAGAGCTATAAATTCTTTATTTATTCTTAGTTTTGTATCCAAGGAAGAAAGGTGCAGTAATTTGATCTAGCAAATAGATTCAGTAGGAAAGCAAAGTTGGCACCAGAGGAAAAGAAGGGGCATCATTTAAAATTAACTGGCATGACTGGAAATTTGAATCAAAACCTCACACCAGTGAAAATGGCCCTTTTCACAAAAGATAGCAAACTTATGTGGTGGGTGGCAAAATTTTTTTTTTACTGATGGTTAAGGAACTGTTATCTTGTAGTTTCTTTGGAAAGTAGTTATAAACCTCTCTAGAAATTGAATACAACTTCCATATGACCTATCAATTATACTTCTGGGCATCTACTCAGGTACTGGTTCATCTACTGTGAATTCAAAAGGAATCAAAAGGATATACACACCTATGTTCATCACAATATCTAAGCTCTGGGGTAACAAAGTATCCAACCATAGATGAGTGGATTAATAAAAAGATATGTGTACACATTGGAATACTACTGAGCAATCAGAAAAGATGATTTTTGAAGTTTACTGCAACTTGTAAGTAATTGATGGTTTCATGCTATATGAAGGAAGTTAGAAAGTAAAAAACTAACAGATGAGCCCACTCACTTATGAAATGTCAAAAAAGAATTTAGACAACCCCCAAAGGAAATATATCCTGAGAAGTGATCATTACAACTCAAAGCTGAGGGTTAGAGAATACAGGGAAAGTGATACATAGCTCATGACAAAATAATAAGAAAAAGCTATATCAATACTGCCAGTATAAATCAGTTACTTAATGCTATTTTATACGATGAGACCTCAAGAAAACAATTTGAATAAATAAAAATAAAATTCAGTGATATGACTGCACCAATGTGAACTTACTTGCATTACTTCTATTTGTTAATTTTAGGAAGTAAAACAAAAATCAAAGGAAATACACATTTCTTCAGAAACTGTAGTCATGTGAAAAAATCATATTTATTAATCTGTCAGCAAGAGAAAAGTGTAAAATTTAGTTAAATATAGTCATAAACTAATTTCATTGTAAAATATCTTCTAAACAGAAATTTGTATTTTCAAATGTCATAGCTCTTTACTCTAACCACAAATACTTTGCTAAATAAATAAATAAATTTCTCAGCATTGTTGCATTACATTCACTCTAGGCTTCCCAACCAACAAAACTTTCTCCGAAGAGTAGGGTTATCTGTGTTTGGCTGGAGTTCTTTTTATTTTCAAATGAAAATCATAGTCTGAGAAATGGTTGGTGAAAAAGACTTCCCACACTCTATTTCTGACATTACATTCTAGTGAAAGCCTGTTGACTTGTGTGGCATATCCACTCTAGGTGAGAGGATATGGAATGATGATGCAGTTGTAAATTCCACTCATAGTAGAGGCAATTATTTTGATGACAGGAGCACATTTACTCTCAAATATATCAGCACATAAATTAAAATGTTAGGTACTCAAACTGACATCTGGAAAAATAAAGGTTATTCTCAATGTGTAAAGTGGATATTTGCTCTGACAGGTTCATGAAAAGCATCTTTTTCTGGTGTGTCACCTGCAAGTCATCCAGACACTTAAAATTTCCCCACTTTTAAAATACACTTAAGGTTGCCTGAATCATAAGAATTTTGTTGGAAATCACAAGGTTTGACTGTGCTTGATAACAAGTGTGGGAAGATTTTAACAATAGTCAAGGTGCCTTTGAGTCATATTTGATTTTACTAATACCTTGTTCATAAATTATGTTCTTGTGTCATCTGCTATTCCATTTAGGAAATTATTATATAATAGGACCCTTGTCGTCCTAGAAAGGTAATTTAGTTCCAAAATTGCCTTATATTCTCCCCTTTAAATAATTAATTAATAAAAGAACTTTTTCTATCTAGTCTATCTTTAAACTACAAGGTGGCAGAAGGGGAAATATATATTTGCAATTGCACTAAATTTGTTAGAGTTTTCTAACGGTATATGGTGCCTATGGACCTGCAACCCAAAAGCTCTGGGGTCAGTCTCAGTAGCAGCAGAAAAGCTTCTTGATCATGACATTTTGTAGCTTTAATTTTAGTCTGTACCTTCACTTTAACTCCAGACCTAGAGAGTATAAAATGATGTGTGCTGTGAGAAATAAGGCTGGAGCCAAATCTCAGCCTTTCCCTGGGTAAGTAGTGAAGAACAGTCTGAGTTTTCTGAATCACTGTGCCTCCCTTTTCTTATTATTTTGAGATTCCATGTTCATCTTTTAAAAATATGTGTTCAATAAAATTCATTTTCTGGGGCATATTTTTATGAGTTATGACGAATTCATACTCATATTACCTACTAATTCTACATTTAAGATTCAGAACAGTTTTGTCATCCTTCCTGTCTCCTAAAAAATTCATTGTTACACTTTTTGATGAAGCTCTCACCAAACCTTAATAGAACATAACTGTTCTCTACCTGTGCAGTTTTGTTATTTCTAGATTATCATATGTAGAGGTGGTGACATACCATAGAGCCCTCTGTCTAGCTTCTTTTATACTAACACAATGCATTTGCAGTTCATCCAAATGCACTGTATATAATTATTTATATCCATATCTTTGTATGTGATGATCTGCTTATATTAACAATTTATTCTGATTTTTTGCTTAATAGTTTTTTATTATATGACTCTACCACAGTTTATTACTGAACCAAAGGACATGGGTTGTAGCTATATTTGAATAGATATAAACAATACATTCAGGGTTTTGTGCCTAGCTGAACTTTCATTATATCTGAAATCTCTAAGAATAGACTTTCTGGGGTTATCTGGAAATATGTTTAATATATGTTTAAGTATGCAGGAAATATGTTTAAGTATGCAGTAAGTTTAGAAAAGACTGTGCTGTGAACAGTGCTGTCATTCATGACCATTCAATTTGGTATGCGTCCTCCTCCACATTTACTATTACATGTGTGCTTGTTCTGTTTAGTTTGTTTCTGTCATTCTAATCTTATTTTATTGTGTCCCTAAAACAAAAGATTGACTAATATTTAATATACCTATTTTTCTTTTGTATATTTTCTTCAACAAAATATTCAAATTATTTGTTGGTTTTAATGGTTAGCTTATTGTTGGAGGGCTTGTTTTGTTTAGTTTTACTTTGCTTTGACTCTTTTTTTTTTCTTGCTTTTTGAGCCTCTCCTGATGGTGTTCTGGTCTTACACCTGCCTCTGCACTCAGAGATCACTGCAGGTTGACACAAGGGACTATATAAGGTCCCAAGGATTGAACCTAGATCAGACATATGCAAGCAATTAAACTACCTGCTGTTCTATCAGTTTGGCCCCATGAGTTTTGTTTTTTATTTTGAGTTTCTGGGGAATTGAACATAGGGTCATCTAGATTCAAAAACAAACAAACAAAAAAAAAAAACCTCTACCACAGAACCATGTTCCCAACCCAGTTGTTTTGAAAGTTCTTTAGTTAGTTTACAAATAGTTTGTTGTCAATATGGGTTTTGTATGTTTTTCTCTAGTGATTTTTTATTACTTTATTTTCCACTTTTCTTTTTCATTCTTTTTGTTTTGTTTTGTTTTGTTTTTTGGGGGCCATACCCATTTGATGTCAGGGGTTAGTCCTGGCTAAGTACTCAGAAATTGCCCCTGGCTTGGGGGACAATATGGGATGCCGGGGGGATCAAACCTTGGCTAGCGCTTGCAAGGCAGACACCTTACCTCTAGCACCACCTCTCCGGCCCCTTCTTTTTCATTCTTTTAGCAACATTTTTCTCAGAGTAATTTTTTTCTGATAAAATTTAACTTGTCAATTTATTTCTTCCATGAATCATGATTTTGGCACAAAGCCTAAAATATCATTACCTAATCTTAGGTCACAAAGCTTTAGTATTGTTTGTTTTTAAAAGGTTTATATTTTTATATTCGTGTCACCTTTTAATGAAGCCATTAAGTACTTTGCAAATTATGAGTACTGTGAATGGACATAGAAACTTTTAAATGTCAGAGAAAAATTTAAATACCAAATTAGATTCACAGCTCATGGGAGTCAAAGGCGACATCACTCAGTACCTTACCCTAGCACCATCTTCAACAGTAGCTAGATGTTCAGTAAACACAGATTAAGAATTGATAAATCCTCTTGGATAAGTAAACTTATTATCTCAACATTGTGTAGTACAAGCAACATAGGATTTTTCCATCTGTTCTGTTTCAAATGTCAGTTCTATATCTTATTAGCTCTGACCTTGGGAAGATATTTTGCTTTATTTCTCCAGGAAGTGTTTCCTGACTTTAAAATATAGGCTAGTAATACATTCTAAGGTTCTGTGAAGGTTAAATTTAACATGCAAAAGTGTCTTTGTACTTCCGGATGTGATCTTCAAAATATAGAGACAGTTATTTTCTCCCTGCCCTTTATTCAATACTAAATATGTATGTGTTCTATAGTCAACTAGCTCTGGTTCTGAATAACTGAAATTTAAGCCATGCCATTAATCAATGCATTCTGTCTGCTGTTTTACTGTATACTTTGATATATGTATAACATTTTTAATAAAGGTGGATAAAATGGTTCCTTTGGCTATTTTCAACAAATTGCCTACTTAGAACTAATCTTTAAAATACACAAGAAAAAAGAATGAACAGGGAGTTAAGCAAAGGGAAAAGCCTAAAGTGTGGCATTCGTGCAAGAATCCCCTTTCTACAGTATCATTCTTCATTCATGCAAGATTCCCCACACATTGGAACTGGCAAGGAAGCCATAATCAGGACTTGGAAATCAATAAGCCAACTATTAAATACAAATTGAGGGAAAATAGTTCTGCTCATGATTTGCTTACCAGATCATTACCAATAACCTGACAAATGCAAGTTATGCTATGTTTTATTCCTATTTCAGATTTTTATTGAACTAAAAATGATTTTGTTTTTATTTAAAATAGCTCATTAATGACTGCCTAATATCTGACCTAGTTTTTTGATTTTAGACATTTGGTCTGGTGAGCTGGACAATCATATTTCTTCATTGTAAGCTGATTAATTTAAAAGGACAAACCAATAAAATACCTTGAGGTATTAAAAAAATTTTATTTTGAGAACCTGAAAAGACTTTTTTCTCTAATAAAAGTACTATTTAGATAGAACTTAGTCAATGGCAGTTAACATCATTGAAAAATTTTTGTGCATTATCTACTTTAATTCTCATGATGATTAGTGAAATGGATGTAATTATTCTCTTTACTGTGTGAACAAGAAAACTGAAAGTGTACATTAAATATCTGTTCTCAAGTCATGCTACTAATAAATGACTAACTTGTCGAACTCAAGTTTATGCTAGTAGAAAGCCCTGTTTTTAACTGTTGTATTATTCCTTAATCTGCATGGTTCACAATTTATAGAAATGCTCTTTAAAATATGCAGTTTCATTCAGGAAACTCAGTGAATCAGTAATGCTTCTAAATTTTAGATATGCAGCACAGGGCCTTTTGATCAGTGCGTGTGTATTTAAATTTTCAATTATAAGATTAAAGATCACACTCATTTTATGTTTCTTTATTAAGCCTCTAAACATTTTAACACTTTCAAAAGTATAACATGCCAAGTATGTTACTCTTCTCAAGTTCATCTAAACAGCAGCAATGACTCTGATTAATCTTTATTGATACCTGTCAGGAGGTAATTATCATTTAACAGAGCTGTCTAAATATTTGCTAATTTTCTGAATACAGAATTTCCACAACCAAAGAAAACATTTCTCTAAACCTCTTAGAAAATATATGAAATTTCTAATGTGACTTTCATTAAAATAAATTTTTGTGAGCTTTTTAGAAAAAGGGCAACATCCTATTCATACCAGCACTGTTTATTTCACTTAAGGAAAAAATTAATATTTAGTGTGTTGATGAACAGCTAGATGAAATGTAACTGTGACAAATTTCACTTAATGTTTATAGAATATATCAGCCTCACTGGATAAATGAATTAACTTATTTTATTTTATAAAAATAAAACAAAATGTAGTTTTATAGTTTTATGCTAGTTAATATAGCATTAAATTTTAGTTTGCCCTAATTTTTGTTTGTTTGTTTATTTGTTTTATTTGGTGGCTGCACCCAGCAGTGCTGAAGTACTGCCTAGTTCTGCTTCAGACTGATCTGGACAGTACTGGGGTTTCTAATCAGGGGTTAGTTGTATACCAAGTTAAATTATCTTAACTCATGTATTTTATCTCTAGATGCTATTTTGTAACTTCATATATTCAATTTATAACTTGTGGATAGGTTTGCCTCACTGACATTTTTAATGACTTATTAAACTAGACTACATTTTAAAAAATGCATAAAAGATACCTGGAACAATAGAATTCCCCAGAAGTAAATGTGAGGTAAGCCTTGTTAGGACAGATGATAAGTAAAATACAGTACAGTAGAAAGAAACTAGAGAAGAGCAGGCTATTGACTGCATGGCAATAGTGAAACCCTTCAATTTTACAAGGTCCTCCAGGAGCTAAAGTAACAAAAGTCATTGAGCACATAATTCTAGGTTCCTTGAATAAATTCTTTACCTGACATATTCTGCTCTGTGTGTTTCTATGCTTTGAAAATAAATGTCAAAGGTAGTGAGAACCACATTCAGTCATAGGTGTTCCAATTACTTGTCTTTTTCTCTTTTGGGGGGTGGAACACCCAGATGTGGTCAAGGATTATCTTAGCTCTGCACTCAGGATTTACTCCTGAAGGGGACTATATGTGATGCCAAGGATTGAACCTATGTTGGCCATAAGCTAGGCGAATGCACTACTCATTCTACTATTGCTTGGTCCTTCTTTCTTCCTTATGATATTAACTTGCCCAAAATAGAAATAATGCAGAGACAATCATAATCACATCCAAGTGATAACTTATTCTTGTTAGTCCATCACTCTGAAGAAAATGTATTTTCAAGACTTACAGGAGGCCCAGCTCCTGTCCTATTGTATAGTTGTAGAGCTAATATAAAAGGCTCCATTGATAGTTTCCTTATTCATAGTCCAATTAAAGACCTATGCTTCAGATTTTTCTGTTGAATTGATGGTGTTTTTTTGTGTTTCTGGCTTTGGTGTGTGTGTTTTGGTTTGGGACAGTAATAAAAGACTGCTACTTTTTAAGAGAACCTTTACAACACCTTTTCTCCCATAAATGTTAAATTGTTTATTTGAAGAATCATCAGTTGGCTGTTAAGCAGCTAATAACACAATCACAGAGAATTTGTATTTGTTCCAAAAATCTCATCATACAGTAAACAAACTATGTGACCCAGAGTATTTTAATTTTGTAATAATGTTTTCTGTCACTATAAATCAAATATGGATTAGAAAGACAAATCCTCACATTTTTCCTAAATCTTGCAGACACACACCTATCATCCATATCAAAACGAGAGCATTAGAAACATGTAGGAGTGAAGAAATATTTCCCTTACATTCTCATTTTATGACTTTACTTTCTATACAAATGAGAATAACCCACTTTCATTTGGATATTTGCTTCTGTAGTGAGGTTTTATTTGAGAATGTTTATTCTCAAAACTTGAACATAAGCCAGTGAACTGAGTTTCTTAATTACATTAGTAAACTTATTAAAAATCAAAAGCACTAACAATCATAGGAATGCAAATTAAGATAGCAGTGAGATATTATCTACCTCTCAAAGTAGAACACTAATTTTTAAATGATAATGTTTAATGTTGATTAGTTTACTTTAATCATTCCCCTGCAAAACTTGTAATTGTAAATTTAATTTTCCTAGAAAACCTTTACTGTGTTTTTTCATTTTTACCATATAATCTGAGTTTTAGATATGCATCATTGAGAATTTAAAAATTCTCAATGATGCAGAGAAAATTTTTGAAAAAAAAAAGAAATATTTTTCTTTTCTTAATTTTTATTTTAGACATATTATTTACAATATTGCTAGTGACAATATTAAAGAAAAAATTATGTTGTTTTTCTATTTTTGTTTTATTTTGTTGGGTGGGGGCATAGGTCAAAGCTTATAGTGTTCAGGGATTACTCCTGGCTCTTTGTTCAGGAACTACTCCTGGCTTTGCTGGGATGGGATGCAGGGATTGACCTGCATGCATGGTCAACTGCATGCAAGGCAAACACCTACCCTCTGAACTATTTAGCTCTCTGGCTACCTCATGATGTTGTGTTTGAGACAAAAATTTTAAGCTCATTCTATTCACAATAGGAAAGTAGTAAATTATAGTATGGACCAAAAATGGCATAGTTTTATCCAGTAAAAATACTTACAAAATAAAAGAAATTTCTGATGTTTTTTTGAAAATCTAAACATAATATTATAATTATCTTTATTTTTTCTTTGAAAGCATACAAACACATACAAAGAGGTATAGAGATACAGAAAGACTTGCCATAGAGTATGGAGGTCAGGGGTTAAATGTACATTAAATCAAACAAAAAGGAAAGCACTTCAAACTAGAGATATAGTAGTTATATCTCATCTATAGGCAATACTTTCTCACAGTTAAATTTAATTTCTAAATCAATTGTAATAAGCATAAATAGTGCTAATTAGAAAATAATTATTTGTGCCAGAATGAGAATATGGCAGATAAGGCATTTGCCTAGAAAGTGGCTGACCCAGGTTTGCTCTCCAGCATATAATATGGCCCTACAAGCATTGCCAGGAGTAATTCCTGAGTGCAGAGCCAGGAATTGCCTGCTGATCACTGCCAGGTGTGGTTCCAAAAAGAAAAGAAAAGAAAAGAATTATCTGAAGGCCAAAGAGCTTTCACGGGGCCTGAGAACTTGCACATTACAGATACCAATTCAATCCCCATTGATCCTTGAACATAAACTTAAGCACTGAGTAGTGCCAGTTGAAGATTAATCCCCCAACTCCAAAAGAAAATAATTGTTGCAATAATTATGAAAACTCAGCAATATATAAATGAATAGCATGTAGTATACAATTATCAAAATTATAAAAATAGAAGATAAAGTAGTTCAAATAAACTATTAGATATACCATGGGCAGAATTATTTTATAATCATTAAAAACAAATTTCCTCTCCAGCATATGATTTTTAACTCAGGACCAAGGAATGTTTTTACTAACAAGATTTTAAAATAGCATACTGTGAGCATTTCCTGAGTTTCCTGCTATCAATATTGCAAATAATATTGTGCAACCTCGAAATGCTTTAAATTATGTAGTATTCCCTGAGCCCTTATGAAACTTAAGCAGGTGCTTCTGTAACCAAATTCATGAAGAAATCATATTGCATGTATTTTCTACTTCTGCACAACTAATTACAATGTTTTAATGAAACTCAGACAGTAATAGGAAATAGGTTTTACTACATACAGAGCTCTGCTTTAGCATTTGCCAAAAGCCTAAGAGAAAAAATTCAAGAGTCCTTATGCTTCGAAAACTTGTAATCGAGTGAATGAAACCAGAGCTCCTTGGACTCATAACAGACACGCACATGTGCATCACACCACACACACACACACACACACACACACATACACACAAAGTTCTATCTTGGATGATTCCATTTTAAATCCATGCTCTTCAATACCTATGCCCAGTCTCTTGCTCCACACCTATTCTTTATCTCTACCAGTTGTGAACTGCCAAGTCATTGACACAATTTGAATGTGGATCTGAAAAAAATGAAGGATTCCAGAAATATAATCCATGTAACGGAGTACTTTGTGGAGAAAATTCCACACCACTTTTTTCCCAAATGCCCCCATGAAAATAAGCATGATAAAGCAGAACCTCTGACCATAGAATTAAAATGCCCTGTCTGCATCCGAGTTTGCCACTGTGTTTCTTGAGTACAAGAAAAATTCTTTACCGTACCCAGCCTACCTCCTACTCTATAAGTAGAAATGACAGGACTGGTGACACCAGGCTTTCTGAGCAGTAAATTAGAGAACATAGGTGAAAGAGCTGGGTGCAGTGCTGACCCGTCACAGGCACTCCATAAACTCAGTTGAAATTGAATGTACAGCGAGGCTGTGGGTTAACCAGGAAGGTGTCAGGCCTGGAAATCCTCTTTCATTGCTGTTCCATCTCTTATATATTTGACCAACAAGTCACAAAAATTTTTTCATCAGCTACTTGCCTAGCTTTGTTTTTAATAAATAAATTGTTTAATTGAATCACCATAAAAACACAGTTACAAAATTGTTCATGGTTGAGTTTCAGCCACACAATGTGCAACATCCATCACTAGTGTACATTTCCCGACACAATCTCTACATTTTCCCAACTACCCTGCCCCCTCCCCCTGCCCCCTCCCCTGCTTGCCTCCTGTCTGCCTGCAGACAATTTTCTTATATACACATATATAGTATGCATATGTATACATATATGTATAAACCTATATGTGTATATGTTTCTGCATTTTTTCATTTAGAAGCTAGTTTATAATATTGTTACCAAAGGAGTATTATGCATTAACACTTAATCCCCTTTCAGCATCAATTCTTCTCCTGAGTGATCATTTTCAACTATCATTGGCAAAGTGTTTCCTTTTCTGCCCTAACTACACTACTCGCTTTTTGTAGCAGGCTTCTTACCATGAACTGGTCCTCCTAACCCTAATCTCTATTTTCTCTGGATATTATTAGCATACATTTATTTTATCTCATAAATGAATGTGATCATTCTATATCTATCCTGCTCCCTCTAACTCATTTCACTCAACATAATATTCTCCATATTAATTCATCTATAAGCAAATTTCATTACTTCATTTTTTCCTAACAACTGCAGAGTATCCCATTGTGTAGAGGTACCACCATTACTTTATCCACTCATTGTTCTCAGGCACTGGTGTTGTTTTAGATTATGTTTATTATGTATAATGCTGCAATGAACATATGAGTACAAAAGACTTTTCTCTATTGTGTTTTTTGGGCTTTTAGGGTGCATTTCTGGTTTCCTAAGAGTGGTATTGCTGAGTCCTATGGAAGCCAAATTACTAGTTTTTTGAGACATATCTATATTGTTTTCCCAAAAGGCTGGATCAGTCAACATTCCCAATAGCAAAGAATGAAAGTCCCTTTCATCCCGCCCTTGTACCAGCACTGGTTGTACTTGTTCTTTGTGATGTGTGCCAGTCTCTGTGGTGTGAAATGATATCTTATTGTTGCTTTGATTTGTATCTCCCTGATAATTAATGGTAGGGAGCTTTTGATTTCATGTATTTTCTGGTCATTTATATTTCTTCTTTGAGGAAATGGTTGTTCATTTCTTCTCATATTCGGATAAGGTTAATTATTTTTTATCGTTAAGCTCTACCAGTGCCTTATATATCTTAGATATTAACCCCTATCATATAGTTTTTGGTTGAATAGCTTCTCCCACTGGGGGGGGCAGTCTTTGAATCATAATCAATGTTTCCTTTGAGGTACAGAACTTCTTAGTTTAATGTAGTCACATTTGTTTATCTTTGATTCAATTTGCTTGGCCAGTGGTATCTCATCCTTGAAGATGCCTTTATCTTCAATGTCATGGAATGTTCTGCCAATATTTTCTGGTTTCACTTGACATTTGTGCATGGTGAGAAAGAGAGATCTGAATTCACTTTTTATATGTAACTGGCCAATTTTCCCAAGACTGCTTGCTGAAGAAATTTTTTTCTTTCCTTTCATTTTCTATTCTTTTCAATTCTTTTCCTTCTTTCTTTTTTTCTTTCTTTCTTTCTTTCTTCCTTCTTTTCTTTCTTTCTTTTT
>PVKC010041074.1:0-12214 GCA_004027635.1 Crocidura indochinensis | reverse complement strand
AGGAAGGAAGGAAGGAGGGAAGGAAGGAAGGAAGGAAGGAGGGAAGGAAGGAAGGAAGGAAGGAGGGAAGGAAGGAAGGCCTAATTTATTATTCTAACTTTGTCTGATAGCATAGTAGCAAATGGTGACTAAAATATGGAAAGAGAGGGTTAATAGGTTGTAGGGTCACACTTCACTATGCCTGAAGTTGATTATGAAATATTTGAATAAACTCTAGTCTCTTTGAACCCAAATGGGATCATTCAGAAAATGGTCAGAAAACCAACTGAAAGGCCCACTCAGCCTTCTTTTCAAGTACTGGTGAGCACTGGGATTGGATTGTTAACATATTCTGAAGGCCTCAGTAAATAAGAGGTTCCCAAACTTAGTTGACTACCAAACTTTTTCAGAAAAAAATCACTTGACTTTTGCCTGGAAATGCATCTTCCTTAAGTAAACAACCATAGGGGCCAGAGAGATAGCATGGAGGTAAGGCATTTGCCTTGCATGCAGAAGGATGGTGGTTCATATCCTGGCATCCCATATGATCCCCTGAGCCTGCCAGGAGCGATTTCTGAGCATGGAGCCAGGAATAACCCCTGAGCGCTGCCGGATGTGACCCCCACAAAAAATTTAAAAAAGGAAACAACCAAAGATCTCATCCCAATTTTACTAGAAATTACCACCACCACACCCACCACCACAAAGATCTTCCCAGGAACCCCTGGGAAATGGTCACTTACATTTGGCAGTAGACTGCAAAATAGTCCAAGGTTCTTAGGAATGTTCTAATCTTAACCCAGTTTCCTTTCAGGACAAATGAGATTATATAGCATTTTCTATTGTCACTCAATAGATAGCCCCTCCTCTCCCTCAAAACATTTGCTGATTCTAGGGCCGGAGAGATAGCACAGTTGGTGTTTGCCTTGCAAACAGTCAACCCAGGACCTAAGGTGGCTGGTTCGAATCCCAGCATCCCATATGGTTCCCCATACCTGCCAGGTGCTATTTATGAGCAGATAGCCATGAGTAATTCCTGAGTGCCGCTGGATGTGGCCCAAAAACAAACAAAAAAAAACAAAAAAAAATTGCTGATTCTTTTTGCTTTTTCCCTTCTCCCAGTTCTCATAGTACTCAAATATTGCCACTGAATTTCTCTAGTTGTCACATAAACAGTCAGTGGCTGATAGTTGGAAGGATTCTCCTGTTCAGGACATTTGAACAGTTCTGTTACTAACCTGGGCACTAACCCAGAATAAGTTGGAAAGCCTCACCCTATGGACTATAGACCAGTTGCTACTCTTGCCTCGGGTCTTCCTGTTGTTTTTTGATATGTAATCAGGAGCTCAAAGACTATAGAGAGTACAGACATTGGTATTTTTAGAATTTATACAACAGCCTTGGACAAGATGAACTGAATGCTATCTACCTAAGGGTGAATGAATCTCAAGTCTGAGTTTTCTCAGCAGATGGATGAGTTCCCCACTTTGCTTTTCTGAAAGTCTGATTCTACTCCCCTTGGCAGTTATATTTTTTTGGGTCACACCCGGCAGTGCTCAGGGGTTACTCCTGGCTCCATGCTCAGAAATTGCTCCTGGCAGGCATGGGGGACCATATGGGGCACCGGGATTCGAACCGATGACCTTTTGCATGAAAGGCAAACGCCTTACCTCTATGTTATCTCCCGGGCCCCACCTTGGCATTTATAAAGGCATCCTGTTAGCCATGGTTTTTGTATGATGGGCTTTTCTGCTGCTTGGATAAAGTGTAAAACTCAAAATAGAAAGGCAGAAAGAAATTTGAGAAGGCAGGTAAACCCTCAGCTCCAGAAGCCCTTTGTAAGAGACAGGAAGGGACATGTGCTCATTATTTTCACGTAGCTAAGAAATAGAAGTTCAACTTGAGTTTAAATGTAATTTAACCTAAATTCCTATGACAATCCCTAACAGGTTAATTAAATTTTCCCAGGTGCTTAAATACACTAGTGAGCATATTTCTTATAGTTCCATTCATCAGTCTCCAGATATAGCAACTGTAGCAGAAGTATGTATATCTGAGGGGAAAGATCGCCAACAATTCTTGTACATGTAATATGTGCTAGAACAGCACGTCTCAAAGAAAAATTTAAATAAAATATTTGTCAGGCAAATACAGCAACATATAAAAGGCTAATACATCATGATCATATGGGGTTAATCCAAGAAATATATGTTAGCATAAAGAAGAAAATCAGAAATGTAATTCACTTTATCAACTAAGTAAAAAAGCAGAAAATATTATGTGATAATCTTTATGTATGCCAGAAAAGAATTTGTCAGAAACCAACATTCATTCTTGATTAATAGGAGTAGAAGAGAATTTCCCAAACCTCATAAAATTAATCTATGAAATGCATCCAGTTAACATACTTATGGTGAAAAACTGAAAGTTTCTCTCTAAAATGAGAAAGAAATTTGGGATATCCATTTCTGGCTAACACTTATTTAACTTTTTTCTACATATTCTCACCAGAGAAATCAGTTAAGGGAAGTAAAGAAAAATTGAAGAGAAAAATGTAACTTGCTCACAGGGGGCATGATAACTTAGGCATAAAATCCAATTAATTTATTTGTAAGAAAATTTCCTGACGCTAATAAGTAATTTTAGTGAAATTTCAAGCTACAATATTAATATACAAAGATAATATGCCTAGTCACGGAACAATATGTCCTCTATAGGGTCTGGAGAGATTGTACAGTGGGACCCTTCCCTAATTCTATACCTGGCATTATTTGCCCCTCAAAACCTCACCAGTTGTAGCCATGAAGGCCCATGAGCACTGCTGGGATGACCTCAATGGTCTGTATCACAGTGGAGCCCATGCAACGCCACATCCTTGGGTGCTCACATTCAACTGTAAGGCTAAACCCTCAAAAATATTCCAAAGAGAAACTAAATAATTCACTGTTGAAATGGTCAGCTATATCCTGTGTCAAACTCAGAAAGCAATAGTGTTAGATTGCCACTTCATCAAATTATTAGTGGATTTATGCGATTCTAATAGAAATCCCAGTAGTCTTGTTTACAGATATTGCCAAAATGAAATTCGTAAAGAAGTACAAATAACCTAGAGCAATCAGAGTACCTTTCAAAAGGTAGGATAACAGCCATCCAAAAGTACCCATTTTCGAGAATAAAACTACTGTCCTCAGGGCACTGTGATATTACCATAAAGGTACAGCAGTACACATGAACTGGAAGAGTATTTCCCAATCTTCTTTCAACCCTGACTTCCTTTTGTCCTTGTTTCCTTACTGTGTTGACCCATAGTCCTCTTCCATGGTTGCCTATGTATGCGATTTATACCTGTGTCCTCCCCCCTTGAAATATCCTGAGTGAAGACAAAAGTTAAGAAATGCTGTAGTGAAGCCAGAGCACTAATACAGTCAGTAGGGTGTTTGCCTTGCAAGCAACTTGGGATAATTGAGCTGGGATCAATCCCCTGAGCACTGCCAGGAGTAATTGCTGAGCACAGAGCTAGGAATAACAATTGAGCATGGTTGGGTGTGACCCCAAAACAAACCAAAAAAGAAACACTGGAATGGAGAATCCAGTAGTAGATTTATCTACATATGGATAACTGAATTTTGACATAGGTGGAAAAATAACTTGCTAGAGAAAACATAGTCCTCCAAAAATGTGCAATCAAGAAATTGAATGTCTGGAGTCTTTTAGGAGTCCTCAGGCTTCCCCCCCCACCCCGCGCTCCCTATTCTAGGGGGGGGGGAGCATGGGGAGAGGCCAGGCAGATATCTGACTTCCAGTTCTTTGATCCTGAAGTCCACCTCTTCCCAGGTATGAGGTTAGGGGACACCCCATGCTGGAGGCCTACTCCATAGCTTTGGGGGGGGGTGCTGGGAGGCTTGGCAGGCCTCCAGCCATTCCCTTATTTCCCCTTGGACACTAGGCCTTCACTGGGTGCCAGCTCAGGTGGCCTGAAGTAGGTTCCAAGTGGACTCTTTTAGGATTCCTCAGGCTTCCCTCTCTCCCTACTCTAGGGGGGAAGAGCAGAGGGAGGGGCCGGGCAGATATCTGGCTTCCAGTTCCTTGATTCTGGAGGCCAGCTCTTCCCAGGTATGGGGTTAGGGGACACCCCATGCTGGAAGCCTACTCCCTAGCTTGGGGGGTGCTGGGAGGCTTGGCAGTCCTCCAGCCATTCCCCTATTTCTCTCCTTTATTCCAGGCCTTCCCTGGTTGCCAACTCAGGTGGACTCTATAGTGGTCCTCAGGCTTTCCCCCTTTCTTTCCCTACACTAAGGGGGGATGCATGTGGTGGAGGGCAGGCCGATCCAGCACTGGTGTATGTTGGAACATTCACTGGTATTTTTTTTTCTCTCATTGGTCTCCATTTTAAAAACTGTGCTGGGGCTAGCTCCCATGCTTACTATATATATTCAAAATAAAAATGAGAGGATGGACTCTCAGGCTGGGAAGAGACCAGTATTCTTTTTCTACTTGTTTACTCTCAGTGGCCTCTTGACCTCTTCCTTCCTTCATTGTGTAACTGTGGCTGCTACCATACTAGGTTTCTGATTAGTTCCCACAAATGGTGACAATTGAGTCCACTGTTTAATTTAAATTGTTTATTTTCCCCACTTTTTATCTTTTCTCCTCTTTGTGAACTGTTCAATAAGGTATTTTGGTGAAAGAGTCCCTCTTTCTCTTTCCTTCCCTTTGTTATTTGTTAAATAAGGAAGTTTGGGGGCCGGCGTGGTGGCACTAGAGGTGCTAGAGCCTTGGCAGTGCTAGCCTAGAATGGACCGCAGTTCAAACCTCTGACATCCCATATGGTCCCCCAAGCCAGGAGCGACTTCTGAGCACATAGCCAGGAGTAACCCCTGAGCGTTACCAGGTCTGGCCCAAAAAACAAATAATAATAATAATAATAATAATGATGATAATAATAATAATAACAATAAGGAAGCTTGTAGAAGTGTCCCTCCATTTAACATTTATATAAGAACCAAGTCAATTGAATTGTTAAACTTGTCCTAGCATCCCCATAGGCACCAATCTCACCATGTGATACTGTTCTTCCTTTGCATAGGCACATTAAAATGGGAAATTATATACAAACACGTTTTTGTCTTATAGAGATGGGAACACAGAAATCTTGTAATGCAGTAGGCCCTTACACCCTGAACATTGTCATAAAGACCTGGCTCATGTCTTGAAGGAATGGGCATTGTCCATTTACCCCTGAACCAGAGATGCCATCTACAAAACAACCATGGTTGTGTACTACATCACCTGAAATCAATCCTCTATCAGGAAGACCCTACCACCGCTCTGGCATAGACCTATTCAACAATTTAACACCTAGAGAATTTAACAACAATAACAACCTGCTTTAAAGACTGAGCTCTCTGCATCACCCTCTAATAATGAGTGAAACTAAAGGGTACTCCTCATCATCCTGACTCTTATATAGGATATAGACATATTCCAAGATCCTTGGATACAGAAACCTGACACCAACAACAGTGACTGTGTGAAAAATGAAAGTGTATTAGCACTACAGACAATGACTTGGGTTGGACAACCTAAGATACCTAGAGTTGGTCTTATGACAGAAAACTTCAGGGGTAAGGTCTCCTTGTATTTAGGCCAAGGCTTTTTCTTTCCATGTCCCCTATATTTTGCTGGACCTATGCAAACAATTTCCACACTAACACAGTCTTTGCTGTGCTCCTTTGACTCATTCTTAATGAATTATTGTATTTTGATCAAATGTGTCAACAATACTACAGCTTTTAATGTTAAGGGGGTTGCATAAATTATGTGGCTTTGAATTGCTTTGTGTAAGAAATATTATAATGTACTACAATCTGGGGGCTCAAGGGACAAAGTAAATGTACATGTTAAAATAAATTTTTAAAAAATTTAAAAAGAAATTGAATGTCTGTATACCAAAATAAATGAAAATTAAACTGAATGGGTCCCTCACACATCATGCATGGCTTATATGATCTGTGCTCAGAAGGTAATGAAAGAAACATTTTGTCTCGAGTTATGTAAGTACTGCTAAGTAATAACACCAAATTATGGATCTGTCTATAAAAGAGCAAATTAATAACATGAATATAATCAGAATTATTTAAATATTCCCTGAAAATCATAGCTAAGTAGTGATATTAAAAGCATAGGCCTATTATAAAAAATCTTATGTCTGATAAAGGACTTATATCCAGAGTAATCAACAACTATTACAACTTGTCACTCAGTAAGAGTCTATAGAGGTATAGGTACAGAGCATGTTGTTCTCCATACCTATTTTCAGATTTCTTCAGTCCTTCCCTGAGTGAGTTAATAGCTCTCAGTGATTGTCACAATGGGAGAAAAGTATGGAGAACCCACAGATTGGGAATTTGATGTACTAGGCGTGATGGAATTTGGTGCACATTACACCTGTCCACATTGTGTTGGCCACAATTTAGTCATGTGGTCAGACTCAACTGACTCACAGTTTATGGGACTGCTAGTTCATGTCAGCTGCATTCTGCATCATTAGACTAACAGCTGTTGGGTGATTTATAGCAAAAAACTGGCTACTCTACAGCTCATCTCAAATGTGTAAATTCATAGCCATAATATCATTGGATTGGCCCAACTTAGCATTTTTCCTTTGCTTTTTTTCCTCTCTCATAACTTAGTGGGGTCAAAAACTAGCCCTACTTTTCCAGGGATGTATCTCAGTGATAGAGCACATGACTTGCATATGTGAGACCTGCTTCATCCCTTCCAACACTCAAAAAAATAATGGCAGTAAAAAAACAAAGACTTTTTTTCTTGTAGGATAGAGTGTGGTAATAAGCTTTTATTTTTCAGTGTCAATATAAGAATTTAAATTCTTTTTATTTATTCTATTACACAGTATGTGTAATAGAATTTGAAAAAAGAAAAGTTACTGTTTTAAACAGATAGTTATTTTTAGGAAGGAAAACAAGAAGTCCCTTGAACTGGTCTGTGAAGTCACAAGGGAGTTAACAAGACTAATGGGCACAAGTGCTGTTGAGTGAAGATCCAAATAAAGTGAGGCACAGGGATGATAATAGCAGGGTTGCCTTGCTCGCAGGCTGATCTGGGCTTGATACCTTAACATCCCATATGGTAACCCAAACCTGGAAAGAGTGATCCCTGAATGTAGAGCCAGGAGTAAGCCAGAGCATAACCAGGTGTGGCTCAGAAACAAAAACAAACAAAAAGATGAGGTAAAACTTCCCGTAAAAAATGTAACAAACCATTGAACCCCGTGGAGGGAAGTTGACAGGAGATTCTGTGATGGAAGGGGTGATCAAAGACTTTTCTTTGAAGACAGGGGTGCAAATGCGTTTTATACCACTTGGTATGCTAGAAAGTAAATAGCAACTTTGGCTTCCAATCTGTAATAAAAAGTAGCTGTATGGGAGTGGGGTAAAAAAAGAAAAGTAGCTGTATGCAACACCTTGTATTTAGCACAAGGTAGGATGAGCAAGTAATTGTCAATTGGGTTTCTCCAAGAACCAGATATCAAAAAGTCACAGCAGAAGGCAGGAAGAGTGAGAACAGGAAGGAGTCTAGGAAAGCCTTAAATCCAGGATGTAGCTTCTGAAAGGAGAGAAGGAAGATTGAGACAGGGAAACTTCTACTCTTGTTTTATAAATTACATCATTTAAACACCATGGTTACAAGATTGTTCATAATTCAGTTGTTTTGTTTTTCACTATGTTATAGTTATTCACGATTGATTTTCAGTCATACTATATTCAATACCTTTCCCCAGTGCATATTTCCTGCCACCAATATCCCCAGTTTCTGACCCACTTTCCCCCTACTGTCTCTGGGACAGACACTTTACTTCTCTCTTTCTCTCTTCCTTTCTTTCCTCTTTAGACACTGTGGTCTGCAATATTGTTAATGACGGGACACCATACACATCACTTTATCTCCTTTCAGCACCCAATTCTTATCCAGAGCGATCATTTCCCACTATCATTGGCCAAGCAAAAATAAGCAAATGGGACTCCATTTAATTGAGAGGCTTCTGCACCTCAAAAGAAACAATGACTAGGATACAAAGACTACCCATGCAATGGGTAAAACTATTCACCTAATGTTAATATCTAAGATATAGAAGGCATTGTAGAATTTAGCAAGAAAATATAAAATACAACCCCATCCAAAAATATGGAGAAGAAATGAACAGACATTTCCTTAAAGAAGAAATGCAGATGTTAACTTTTTGAAAAAGTTAGCAAATACATTCATTTGAGCATCCATTTATTTACATGAGGCTGTTGACTTTTTTTATCATTATATGTTTTTAAAGTGAAACACTGAACACATCCAATATAGTAACACATGTTACTTATTTTCCAAAAATATTGAAGTGATGAAAACACTTATATTCTTAACAGCTTACTGAGGCTACTGTTTCTCCTCTCTCATGAGTTTGCTTTTGTTTAGCTTTTAACTCCTTGAGGCAGCCTTAAATTAAGAAATTAAATTAGGAGCTGGGAGATAGTACAGAGTTTTAAGACTATTTCCTTGTGTGCACCTGACCCTAGTTTGACCTCTGAGCACTGCATATAGTCCTCTGAGTACCACCAAGAGTGATCCTTAAGCACAGAGTCAGGAGCACCCCAGAGCAACATCTGATGTGGATCAACTTTGCAAAAGAAATCAAATTAACAGTAAGATGAACCAGGTATGCACCTCTTGGCCTTTTAATGTTAGTGTTCATATATGTATACATACGTATAAATGTATACATACACAGCCACAAATATACATATGTGTTTACTTCATGGCACATCTTGAAAATCAATAAATCATAAAGGAGAAATGCAAAAATAGTGGTGGATTATTCTTCAAAGCTAATTTAGTGCAAATAAAGTTCTATTTCAGTTCACATCATGGCAAAGCCACTTGGGAATTTCCAGATGCAGATGAGGTGAAAATGCCAACTTAATTCAAATGGAGACCAGAGCAAAATTGCAGTCTAAAATGGAAATAGATTGAAGAAAAGACTGATTCTGTTTGGCATGTACTGTAAAATTCTAATTTCATGTAGGCTAAGAAAATGAAACTCCCATCCTTATATAGCCATAGAGGGAAAGACAAGCCCACACTAAACAGATTGTACATGGTTCTTAAATTTTTATGTTAATAATGACTTAAATTGTTGATAACATTTTGGATTAAATTGATAATGGGGTATTAGAAGATTTCATGAACTAAAACAAATTATTTTAATAGATATCATCAAAAAGGAGGTACAATTTGATCTTTGAGCCACCATTTGGACCTACCACATACATAGGCTGTGGGTGAAGTCATAGAGGAGCCAGGCTGTTAGAAAACTTTGCAAATATGCATGCCACCTTTCCGTGACTCAAAGAAAAATTCTTTGGGTGTGTGCTCACATATCTGTTCATAACCTACATAGGAAGACTTCATAAAGTTGCATTTTCACAAACACTAGAAGTTTGCATATTTAACAAATCCAACCTTTCCTTAAATTCCAGTGCTATTTCCCCTTATTTCCCCTACAATGATCAGCTAAATACTTTCATGCCATTGGGTTAGATCTGAGCACAATTAGTAAGTTTAAAATATTTTAATGCATAATTTTAAAAAATCATGAGTTTTAAAGTTAGGCAGACTGGGATTTAAAATCCACAACTTATATTAGAGATATATATACAGTAACTAAAAAACAGGTAGTTGAATGCAGAGTACCCCCTGAATTCTAGAACTTGCAATGAGTAAACATATTTAAATGTAGGGCATCTCATTTCAAAATTAAAAATCCTTTTTTTATTATTTTGGGGTCACACCTGGCCGTGCTCAGGCATTGCTACAGGCCCTGAGCTCAGAAGTCTCTCCTGGCAGGCAGGCGTAGGGGACGACTTGGGATGCCGGGAATCAAACCAGAGTTCGTCCAGGGTTGGTCATTTGCAAGGCAAATATCCTACCACTGTGCTATCTCTCTGGTCCTGTCAAAATTAAAAATCTTAAACTTTATTACCACCCCAAACACCTAGAAGACACAAAGTGATGACTATGACCAATGAAAGTCTTATTTTTATTAAATAGAAAAAGTTTTTATAAGTCACTACTCGGAAGAAATATATAGGCAAATTATGGAAAAATAGTAGAGAACTTGTAAGTAATTGAGATTTCAGCTTCAGCCATAATTAAGTAAAAGGCTGTTAAAATAACAAACATGCTAAAGATTCCAACCATGCCACCATGTATTAGGAAAAAATGTGCAGAAAGAGCTATTCTCTTTCATCAGGAGTTTCAAGTGGGGAATTCCCTTTGATACTGACTAAATAAATAATTAAAATGTGGGCAGGCCAATCAGATATCCTGCATGTATGATAAGACCTCATTTATGGTCCCCCAAGCCAGGAGCGATTTCTAAATACATAGCCAGGAGTAACCCCTGAGAGTCAGCAGGTATGGCCCAAAACCAAAAACAAACAAACAAAAAAAAGTAGAAGTAGATGACTACTGATTTGGGAACTCTAGAATGCCAGTATCTATGGTTCCTCAAGTCCTCTCACCTTGGTTTTGCTTAGATGCCCCTCAGAGTATTAAGGATCATATCAAGACACAATAAAAGGAGGTAGGGTGCCAGAAGCAGAGATGGAATAGTCATCACTTAATTAGGTAAATCAAGGCTTGCCTGGGTTGGCAGATATCCACAGACTTAATTTAGACCCTACAAGCTGGAATCGTGGTGTGTTGAACACAATTGGCTTCATAGGAGCCTGAAAAGTTGGTTTAATGATAGATGGTAAGGGAGAATGATGGAACAGTTACTGGTGTCAGATAATTAGATACCTGGTAGACATGCAAAGAACTATGTCAACACATGCATCTCAACTGACCCAGTCAAATATTGACAAGGGTGCAGAGCAATTGAATCTCTCATGTATGGTTATGAATATAAAGTGGAACAATTAATTTGCAGAACCATTGGACTGTTTCTTATAAAGTCAAACATCCATAGAGAAAGTCCACCCCTATGTATTTCCCCAAGATAAATGTCTTTGTGCTATGACCTATTTTTCACTGAAAGCAACATATATATCTATAAAATAGGTATCACTAAATGTTTGTATTATATATAACATACATTGCATTGGTGTGTAGACATAATATACTATGATAGTATTAAAAGTTGCTTCTGGGAGGGATTGAAACCTAGATGTCTGGTCTGGCATGAAAATGAAATGCTGTTTTCCCCGGAGCATGGTTTTATAAGGTTTAGTTATTACTTTAACATGTATAAATGTATTAACACCTTAATAAAATGGTGGTCAGGGTTTTTTGTTTGTTTGTTTGTTTTGCTTTGTTTTGTTTTTGAACCACACCCGGTGATTCTCAGGGGTTGCTCCTGGTTCTAGGTTCAGAAATTGCTCCTTGCTTGGGGGACCATATGTGATGCTGGGATTCAAACCATCACCTGTCCTGCATTGGCTGCATGCAAAGCAAATGCCCTACTGCTGTACTATAGCTTCGGTCCCTATTTTTTAAGTAAAACAAGGTAAAGGTAAAAATGAAGGCATTTAGGGTTTACAGAAGCATAATTTTATTACCCCCTCAGGATGATATAAAATTATCCTTATTGCATTAGCTACTTTCCTTAAGTCAGTAAATAAATTTAGCATGTTTCTGTCTTGCTGAGGCTATGTCACAGTGGGTAATGGGGGCTCCTACAATTTAGCATGTGACAAATGTGAGAAAATAGAAAACAGACTCCAGTGTGCACTAGAGCTCTGTAGCTCGTCTGTCTACTTTCTTAGAATTCTGTGCCCTTGTCAGTCATAGCTCACTTTATGCAAAATATACCACATTTCCCCTAACAATCCCCCCACACTCACCCACACATTCATTCTCATAATCACCTTGGGAAATATCACTCTAATTCTTTGCTGTACAGTGCAATGAAGGGAAACCCTAGACGGTGATGGTTTATTGAAGTTATCAAGAGACCCTGGAACTCTGAATATGTGTGTCCTCATCAGGGAAGTTTAGACAGTTGAGTTCCATGTCAAATCTTTGAGGGAGAAACTATATTAGTTAAATATAGAACAGACGATGGTTTGTCATGGTTTGTGTTGGAGCTTCATATGTTAGTGGGAGGCTCACAGGAAAGAGAAAAAATTATGAGCCCCTCTCCTCCTGTTGTTGTCTGCAGTAAGTC
>PVKC010041073.1:0-12218 GCA_004027635.1 Crocidura indochinensis | reverse complement strand
AGAGAAGAGAAGAGAAGAGAAGAGAAGAGAAGAGAAGAGAAGAGAAGAGAAGAGAAGAGAAGAGAAGAGAAGAGAAGAGAAGAGAAGAGAAAACAAAAGAAAAGAAAAACTTCTCCCCATATGTCATGAGGCAGGCCTCAGATGTCTGCTGGGAGACATGAGGATGCACCATCACACTGGAGGACACTCCTGCCAACAATTCCGAATCTGATCAGCAGATGCATCAGATCTGAATCCAGGAGCTTCCTATAAAAAAAAAAAAAATCAGGACCAAAGTCCTTCCCAAAAAGAAAGCTGAAGATCAATTCCAGATCAGAGGAAACCAAACAGATGTAAAGACTAAAAAGACTGCAGAACGCTAGACTGGACTCCTTAGCAGTCTAAAAAAGACACAACAGAACAATGATTCAGTGTGGCCATTGCTGTTCTGAGCAAGTTAGATGTCCTTGTTTTAATACCCGTAGTAGAGTTATAAGACATTACTCTTAAGAGTAATGTATCCTCCAAAAACTAGAATTGAGCTCCCAAATGATCCAGCTATACCACTCCTAGGGATATGCCCAAGGAACACAAAAATGCAATACAAAAATCCCTTCCTTTCACCTATATTCTTTGCAGCACTATTTACCATAGCCAGACTCTGGAAACAACCAAGATGCCCTTCAACAGATGAATGGCTAAAGAAACTGTGGTACATATACACAATGGAATATTATGCAGCTGTCAGGAGAGATGAAGTCATGAAATTTTCCTATATGTGGATGGACATGGAATCTATTATGCTGAGTGAAATAAGTCAGAAGGAGAGATAGATGCAGAATAGTCTCACTCATCTATGGGTTTTAAGGAAAATGAAAGACATTCTTGCAATAATAATTCTCAGAGACAAAAGAGATGAGGGCTGGAAAGTGAAGCTCATGACATGAAGCTCACCACGAAGAGTGATGACTGTTGTTAGAGAAATAACTACATTGAGAACTACCCTACAATGTGAATGAATGAGGGAAGTAGAAAGCCTGTCTCGAGTACAGGTGTGGGTGGGGTGGGGAGGAGGGAGATTTGGGACATTGTGGTGGGAATGTTGCACTGGTGAGGGGGGTATTCTTTACATGACTGAAATCATACAACTACAATCATATCTGTAATCACGATGTTTAAATAAGGGTAATTTAAAAAAAAAAAGAGTAAAGTAAAGGGGCTGGAGCCATAACACGGTGGTAGGTTGTTTGCATTGCACACGGCAACCCAAGGACAGATGGTGGTTGGAATCCTGGCATCCCACATGGTCTCCCGAGCCTACCAGGAGCAATTTTTGAGTGCAGAGCCAGGAGTAACACCTGAGGCCGCCGGGTGTGACCCCCCCCCCCAAATAAGTAAAGCATTTACTCTTTTTGTTGGAGGCTTGGGTTTTGTTTTGGGGGGGTCATCCAGCAGCACTCAGGGATCACTCCTGGGACCGGAGAAATAGCATGGAGGTAAGGCGTTTGCCTTGCATGCAGAAGGTCAGTCAGTGGTTCAAATCCCGGCATCCTATATGGTCCTCCGAGCGTGCCAGGAGCAATTTCTGAGCATAGGGCCAGGAGAAACCCCTGAGCGCTGCAGGGTGTGACCCAAAAACCAAAACAAACAAATAAATAAATAAATAAATAAATAAATAAATAAATAAATAAATCACTCCTGACAGGCTCGAGGGACCCTATGGGATGCTGGAGACTGAACCTAGCCCAGGTCCATCCCATGTTGGCCATGTACAAGGCAAATGCCCTAACACTGTGCTATCATATATATATACAGCGTATATATCATATATATCAAATATATAATATTTTTAATTTTGTATTTTGGCCACACCAGCACTACTCAGGGATTAGTCTGGGATCTGAGCTCAGAAATCACTCCTCGAAGGTTTGGATGACCATATGAGACGCCAGGGATTGAACCCAGGTTGGCTGCGTGCAAGGCAAATATCCTACCCGCTGTGCTACTGCTCTGACCCTAAAGCCTTTACTTTTTTTTTTTTTTTTTTTTTTTTTGGTTTTTGGTTTTTGGGTCACACCCGGCAGTGCTCAGGAGTTACTCCTGGCTCCATGCTCAGAAATTGCTCCTGGCAGGCACGGGGGACCATATGGGGCACCGGGATTCGAACCGATGACCTTTTGCATGAAAAGTAAACGCCTTACCTCCATGCTATCTCCTGGGCCCCTAAAGCCTTTACTTTTAAGAGAAATGTCCTAAAGTGTTTAGGGTGAAGGATCACAAAACTAAAACAAGTTCTCAAAGGGTTTAGTAAAAAAGAATATGCTTATTAGTGATAAAAAAAATTAATATGCTTATTAGTGATAAGTGATAAAGCAAACATGACAAAATAGTAAGTGATGAATCTAAAGAAAGGGGTATACACTTGATATTTTTTGTATTTTTATCGTCTATTTTCGAACTTTAAAAAAAGTAAGGAAAAGATTAAACAAGAAAGGAATTGCCTATTGGGAGAGGAAGCAGATGTTTTGTTTTGTTTTGTTTTGTTTTGTTTTTGGGTCACACTCGGCAGAGCTCCGGGGGCCACTCCTGGATCTACGCTCAGAAATCGCTCCTGGCAGGCTCGGGCGACCATATGGGATGCCAGGATTCGAACCACCGACCTTCTACATGAAAGGCAAAAGCCTTACCTCCATGCTATCTCTCCAGCCCCGGAACCAGATGTTTGAGGCTAAAGGTAGGGCCTAGATTCTTTCTGGGTTGAGAAAGACAGCGCAGCAGGTAAGTCTCTTGCCACCCTGCACTGACTGATACGTATTTGATGTCTGGCACTGCCTAGAGTCACTCAAATCCTGCCAAAGTGATTCCTGAGCAGTGTCAGGAGTAGGTCTGAGCACTATCTGCTGGGGTTCAAAAAACAAAACACAAACCAACAAAAAGCCTTCTTCCCAAGTCTCCCATTTCATCAGGTTGTTTCAAATTTGATTTATATACTTCCGCAACCACAGTCCTCCAACATTTATCTTAACTGTGGTGAGAAATACTAGACCAATGTAAAGGAGAAACATTAGCATCTGTTAAAAAAAAAAAAAAAAAAAAAAGAAAGAAAGAAAGGAAAGTTTGTCCTTAGAATAAATCCCAGTCGTCATCAAGTGGTACCAAAATCCCTGTCCCAATTAGCCCTAAAACCAAAACCGGAGAGGTGTTTCCTTCAACTGGTTTCCAACTTTCTTGCCCAGCAGACATAAAATTCACCGAATTAAATCCAAATGTCCCTTCAGCTCAGTAGCAGAGCTTTCTATTGTTTGGAACCTAACTCGAAGTCTCCTCATTAGCAAGGTGACAATATTTCATACTCGGTAGTGACATCTGTGAAAGACACAAAGCAAGACCCAGTGATTATAATGAGGAAAGCCATCCTTCAGGCCTGCGATGGCAGTGGCTCTTAATTCAGACCGTCACTGTGCTTATTAGCCATTCCCTCGCCTCCTAGGGAATGGGCCGAAATAAACTGGAAAGACACTTACACATACTTAGAGATAAATAACTCTTTAGACACAATAGTCACATGCTACTCTGGCTATCCTACGACATGCAAAATCAGTACTATCAAACATATGATACCTGAAAGTACGGTCCCTGTCCTGGGATAGGCCACTTCCACATACACTTCGAACGTGGTCTCTGGATTTTGCCTACAAAAGAGAAAGATGATGGTTAATGACAAGGAATTGAAACAGTGTGGAGTCGAATATGTGGGCTGTGGCATGGGGGAGGATTTAAACCAGTAACACGACAGTCAATGACCAGAATTTTGGACACATTACACCACGTCTCTAAGCCTCACCTTCCCAATCTATTAAATAAAAACAGACAATTACTGTGAAATTTTGAGAAAATTTTGAGAATGGCCCAGGCGCAATGTCTGGCTCATAATAGATCAGCCAGTCTTTAGGATTTCACAGTTGTCACGTTTCTGACTTATGCAAACGGGTAAAATTTTGAAGAAAGGCAAATCAGACAACACTAGTAGAGAGCAGACTTCTCGCTCACTTTGCGGGATAAATCATCCAGAAGACCAAGGCAGTTTGCTTAGTTTCAGGTGTTAAAAGACTCAAACAAGAGAAAAGCCTCTTATCTCCCCAGGCCACAATGAGGACAGGATGCTGAACTAAAAGTAAGAAAAAGGTTCCCCCCGCACAGAGCGCTTCACCTGCATTGGCAATGGCAAGCACAGGAATGTCCGTTCTTATATTCTTTTACCTTTATATTTCATACGTACACCAGGCAATTTAAAAAGATCGCCACGCTAACAGAATGTTAACAGCTGTTATTTCTCAGCTATGTTACTGCATTTCATTTCTTTCTCACTGGATCTCAAACTACAATTGAAAAATATTTCTGAAGTCTGTGAGAATCCTTAAGCAGAAGAAAATACCATATTTTCAAACATCTATAACAATTTTGTTTTAAACTTGATAACAGCCAGAGACTTCCTGAGTTGCCTAATCAGACCTAAGATTTCATTTAATTTCAGCGAAAATGCAGCTCTTGAATTTGCTCAATAGATTCTATTTAACTTTTCAAAATAATGATCTCACTTCATCGTCGTTATGACCTTGTGAGGCAGGTGAACAGGCATTTCCCTCCCCATACAGGTAGGAACCTGAGACAAAGAGATTCCAACCATCTTCTCTGTGGCCCCCAGCTAGTTACAAATACAGAGAGAACTAGAATTCTCACATTTCCTGTGGCTTCGTTATGTTTGGCAAGTTCTAAGGTGAACTACTCTCTCTCTGTCTCTCTTTCTGTCTCTCTCACCACATCTTCTAAAGTCTACATCATCTTACAATTTTAAGTGTTTCTTTTTTTCCTTTTTAGTAATCCATAAAATAATGGTGTATCTTATGAATAATGACATTTTAGGCCAAATAAAATGTGGTAGTATGCCCTCTTCTTCCTTAGGAGTTAAAATAAGTGTATTTTATCAGTGAAGAACCTACGTGCTTCTCTTGTAAAGGGCTATCATTTCTTCACTAAAGACAAATAGGCTCTTTAAATAAGAAGCTGAAAGAGTTGACTATTCTAGAATAAAAAGTATTTAAATATGCATTGTCAAACAAAATCAGAATATTTAGCTTTAAAAAAAATGAATAAAATAAGACACTGGAGAGAGTACAGCAGGCAAGGTGCTTGCCTGCATGCAGCTAACCTGCGTTTAATACCCAGCTCGGGGCCGGAGAAATAGCATGGAGGTAAAACGTTTACCTTGCATGCAGAAGGACGGTGGTTCGAATCCTGGCATCCCATATGGTCCCTCGAGCCTACCAGGAGCGATTTCTGAGCATAAAGCCAGGAGGAACCCCAGAGCGCTGCTGGGTGTGACTGCCCCCCCACCCAAAAAAAAATACCCAGCTCCACACAAGGTCACTCAGAGGACTGCCAAGGGTCTCTCCTGAGCTGAATCAGAACTATTGCCTGAGATTCACAAAGTGTGGCCCAAAACCCAGCCCAAAAAACTGTCTTTTTATCCTAAAATATGTCAGCAACCTGTGGACACCAAATTGTAGAAGATACCATACAGAAATATCCTCTTTCAAGTCAAATGATCTTAAAGCAAAGGGTTTGATAAAAGAATGTTGGGCCGGAGAGAAAGCATGAAGGTAAGGCGTTTGCGTTGCATGCAGAAGGACGATAGTTCAAATCCTGGCATCCCATATGGTCCCCTGCACCTGCCAGGAGCAATTTCTGAGCATAGAGCCAGGAGTAGCCCCTGAGCGCTGCTGGGTGTGACCCAAAAAACAAAAAACAAGAAAAAAAAAAGAAAAGAATGTTCTAAGGTCAGCTGAAGAGCAACAGAAAGATTTCCTCAAAACCTATAAAAAAAAAAAAAAAGGAAAAAAAAATTCTTTAATCCTGTTTTGCAACTGGATGACTTTTATCCCAGAATTCCATTCCTCAGGATTAAGATCATGGCTTTCCAAATCTGTCCTGTGACCCTAAAACTCCAGGGAGGTTCTTCAGAGCACCTGCTCAGCTTGTACCCAAATTTCCATTGTTTCATTCATTTGAAACATTGAAATAATAAGCAAGGTATTTATTACATACTGGATTTTTAGACACCTTAAACTGCGCCACTAATTTAGAGTTTTGTACAGACCTGCAATCTTTGCATAGACAATGACCTAACCTTGTCTTCATTCATTTTTTCTCTGCTGCTGCTTCACCTTTTCTCTCTTGAACATACTTCAGTCAGGCAGGCTTCCGAAGCTCCAACATCATTGGCTCTCCCTTGTCATGATCACCAATGACCTCAACATTGCCCTGATGTCCTTTCTCAGAGCCTCCCTTCACCTCAATACAGCACCTAATGCAGGTGATGAATCTGCCTCCTTCAAATTTTCTTCTCTTATCTCCAAGACCCCAATGTCTCTGGGTTCACTGCCCACCCCCCTGGCTGTGACTACTGGATCATTCTCATGTGAACTCTCCCATCTTCCAACTTGGTCCTGGGCCTCTCTCCCTTCCTCTCTCATTATTCAGATGACTTCACAGGGCCTCAAGCTCTAAGCCAGGGGTCTCAAACTTGTGGCCCAAAACAGCCCTCCGTACAACATTCTGTGGCCCTGCCCTAGAGGAATCTTTTTTTGTTTTGTTTTGTTTTGTTTTAGTTGTTTGGGTCACACCCCCCAATGTTCAAGGCTTACTATTGACTTTGCACTCAAGGATCACCCCGACTTTGCCTCCTGTAGGTAAATTGAGTTTTGAGACCCCTGCTAAGCCATGCAAATGCTAGCAAGCCCCAAAGTCTTGTCTCTGATCTTTCCTCTGACTCTAGATCAGTTTGAAGAGTTGTACCACCCACCCTGGAATGATCCATGGGGCAGTAGTGGCCTCCAGTGAAAATGGGGGCCCACTTTCTATTTGCTTAAATAAAAGATATTTTTTCCCAATGGGGCACTAAGTGATTGTTTTCTAAAAAGGGGACAGTAAGGCAAATGATTTGGTTTGCTGTCCTAGATGACTAATGTGACATGTTATATATAACGCACCAATAAATATACATAAGTTATTTTAAGGGTTAGGAAGCCAGTGCAGATGGAGCCATTTTCTATTCTTCTACAAATCAAAAAATAAATTTAAAACTGTATTCTCTACATGGAAATGGCCATGTGACTTTTAATGAATATTTTCATTAAGCCTATAAACAACTTCCAATCTCTAGGGCTAGCCTGAGACTACTTATTTTCTCATTAATCTGCAAAATGCCCACTCATGTTGACTACTTGAGGAAGAAACTAAAAATCCTATTTGTCAATCACTGTTAATTTAGTACAATAAAACAATGTTGAGAACACCATATTCAGGGCTGGTTTTCCAATTCAGAGCAGAGCACTGTGTCATTTTTGTCTGAGTGGAGAGGGTCACAACAGATGGTGTTTGGGGGTATTTATGATGCTGACCATGGAACCCTAAACCCTGCATGGATAACCTGTGCTCCAAACCACTGAGTGATCTTCCTGGCTTGGTACCGCAGACCATGGATATGTCCCGGTTATGCTATGACATTCCATGATAACTTTGCTGTACTTGTGTGCACTCCATTATGATCTGGGGCCCCGCCACCAGCCCCCTCTCCTGCAATCTTGCATTCTGAAAGCCTGTCCTACAGAACTACTCATAGCTCTCAGGATAAACCTACTCACATCACTGTCATACTTGCTCATGCTGCTAATTTTATACTAGGCATACTCATAAGCACAGCTAATCTTCAACAAGCCTAACAAGCAAGTAGTACTATCACCCACAGTTCAGAAACAAGAGCACAGAAACTCAAGAGGACAAAGCAAAATAGGCAAAAATCAGCATGGTGGGGAGCCGGGCGGTGGCGCTGGAGGTAAGGTGCCTGCTGCCTTGCCTGCGCTAGCCTAGGACGGACCACCGTTCGATCCCCCGGTTCCCATATGGTCCCCCGTGCCTGCCAGGAGCGACTTCTGAGCGCATAGCCAGGAGTAACCTGAGTGTCACTGGGTGTGGCCCAAAAACAAACAAAAAAAAAAAATCAGCACGGTGGGTCCTGAGCAATAGCACAACAGGTAGGGCACTTGACTTGTACATGGATGGCCTGGGTTCAATCCCCTGCATCCCTTATGGCACCCTGAGCCTGCCATGAGTGATTCCTGAGTGCAAAGCCAGGTGTAATCCATGAGCACTGCCAAATATGGCCCAATAACAAACAAATCAGCACGGACCCGTCAGAGACACCAAGCACCTGACCAGTCTAATTATGCAGCTGCCTTTCTGCAAAACACGTCTTCTCAGCCCTGCTCAATTGACAAAGTCATTCTTCAAATCTCAAGCTCAGACATTTCCTCCTCTCCGGAAAGCTGCTGCAGGCCCCAGGCTCAGAGCCAGGAACCTGGACAGGGTTCAGTGGCTTCCCTCTGGCCTCCAGGCTCAAGAGTTCCCAGTGCCTTCTTGCAGGCCTGAGTATTTTCAATTACAATGACCTGGGGTTTTGGAAAGTCCTGGCCCAGACCACATCCCAAAAATAACTAAACGTTTGTTGTTGTTTGTTTTGGAAAATAAATCTGAATCTTTTGTTTTTATTTTTGGGCCACACCCACCAGCATTCAGGGGTTACTCCTGGCTCTGCACTCAGGAATCTCTCTTGGGGACCAGAGAAATAGCACAGTGATAGGCCATTTGTCTTGCATGAGGCCGATCCAGGAGGGATTTGATTCTGACCAATTTCTGAGCGCAGAGCCAGGAGAAAGCCCTGAGCACCACTTAATGTGGCCCAAAAACAAAAACAAAAACAAACAAACAAAACCAGAAATCGCTCCTGGCAGGCTCAGGGGACCATATAGGGTGCCAGGAATCTGAATCTCTGGGCAGCGTTTTCAGTTTGTTTTACTTTTTTTTTTTTTTTTTGGTTTTTGGGCCACACCCAGTGATGCTCAGGGGTTACTCCTGGCTATGTGCTCAGAAGTCGCTCCTGGCTTGGGGGACCATATGGGAAACCAGGGGATCGAACTGCGGTCCGTCCTAGGCTAGCACAGGAAAGGCAAGCACCTTACCTCCAGCACCACTGCCTGGCCCCAGTTTGTTTTACTTTAAGGCCATCTTAAATACAGTCAAAAGGGAGCACTACCAGCGTATCTCCCATCCTGCCCTCATGACAGGATGCTCCTGGAGGGCACAACCAGCTTTCTATAGCACAGGGCTGACACCTGGTACAGCAAGTATTGAAAAGCGTCTCCCTCCAAAGCCTGACACTTGGCTCCCTCCCCCGCACACACACATACCATAATAACTTCTCTTTCCCTTAGAAGAAGGGATCTACTGACTCCTACGCTGCTTCCACTTGTTCCTCTGTCGAAACATCTTCCTTTGGAGTCAAAAGTAGCAATGTCACACTGCTGACAACCACTTCAACTCTTAAATACAGAAAAATGATACCCAAGCAGCTAAAATGCGCTTGGAGGAAGGCAAATGTGCACAGGGCTTGCTTCAGGGAGGACGAAAGTAGAGGAAAAGGCAGGAGAGGGTTTCTATTGAATTGAATATCATCTCCCTGGAACATACCGCTCAGGGGTTGGCTCAAAGAGCAGGCTCAGTGCTCAGGGCCCTGTTCCCTAAACAATTAAGTTCACTCAGCTAGAAGTCATAAAACCCTTCTGGCAGCATGAGGGCTTAATGGCTTCGGCATTTGGGCTTTGTGATTCGCTGTTTGGTTTGGCTTTTTTAGAGCATTGTGCTATTATTATTAATCAAGCTGCGAGATCTTAGCTTTCGATCAGGATTTACTTTTCTCCACTTATAATAAATACAGCATGAGAGAAACACTGTCCCCTCGCTCAATGAGGTCATGCTCCCTCAAGCCTTGGTACTCAAGGCTCTACCTCATCCTTCCAGAGACCCCACATGCCCCTACTACCTGGAACAGAAAGTCAAACCAGTCCATTCCACGATGAAAATTGCAGCTGGCTGCCAAAGACTGCAGTGGAGTGTGTCAGTTACAAGCACACACCTGACGTGGCTGAGGGCATTTCAAACTCTCACCCACTGAGCAGACTTACAGCTGATGCAATGGCAACAAGAAACTGTATGCACTGCAGAGCATGCTAGCAAACAGCACCTAATAAACACTGAATCCTTCCTTCAGCTACACAAATAAACAAAAAAGCAACGCTGGTGATTCCAACAAGTCTCCGTTTGTCTCCTCGGACCTCGAAACAAAAGCCGTGTTTTCAGGCTGAACACACTGTGTCAAAGGGCGCTTTTTGACCTGGAACAAGTTAACACCTCCATAGGGGAATACAGCTGTTAGTGAGACATGATAAAAAAAAAAAAAAAAGATTAACTACGGTTTATAACTGTGCAAACAAGGCTTTTCAAGATTTTACACTTGATTTTTTTATTTCTAATAATACTCCTCATGGTCAAATTAATGGATATATACACACAGCTAGGAGAGGATTTACAACTCTTTTTCTTTTTTTGTTTTTGTTTTTGGGCCACACCCAGTGACTCTCAGGAGTTACTCCTGGTTATGCGCTCAGAAGTCGTTCCTGGCTTGGGGGACCATATGGGAAACCAGGGGATCGAACCGTGGTCTGTCCTAGGCTAGCGCAGGCAAGGCAGGTACCTTACCTCCAGCGCCACCGCCCGGTCCTGGATTTACAACTCTTTTTTTTTTTCTGGGGGGGGGGGAGGTTGGGTCACACCTGGCAGTGCTCAGGGGTTACTCCTGGCTCCATGCTCAGAAATTGCTCCTGGCAGGCACGGGGGACCATATGGGGCACCGGGATTTGAACCGATGACCTCTTACATGAAAGGCAAACGCCTTACCTCCATGCTATCTCCCAGGCCCCGGATTTACAACTCTTTATAGTTCCACTTGTCCTAAAGAAAACTTCTATGCCACAAAGCGCAAAAACAAGAACCCTAGAAGCTGAGCTGCACTCAAGCGCACAAACATGCACATCCCTCAGCAACGTGCAGTGCTCCAGAGACTTCACATGTCTCACCTGAGCTGAGCAGCAGTGGAAAATCTAGACTCTACAACCAGATTAATCACATTTGCATGTGTCTTATCAATGTCATCCTATAACTTGTTTGCCCTTAGGAAATAGGAAACACTTCAAGCGTGGCTTTAGTAGCCTCCAAGCACCTCCAGGCCCAATAGAAGCAGTTAGACCCCTGACAACTTTCAGGAGTTGTCATATATCCCCAATTATAATAATAAAAAAAAAAACTTTTTAGAAGTTCCTCCCATGTCCCTAGGTCCTCTCCTGCACATTCTTGAACTATGTAATCTCCAAATATGTAAGCAGAGGAAGGTATACATACACTCCCATGTTGGAGATGGTCTGAGCATGGGGGTATCAAAGTCCAAACAAAGGGAAGAAAATAGTTCTGACAAAGGGGTAGTCTATCAAGAGATGTCAACTCCTGAGTGAGGACAGAGGACATCCATGTAAGTAAGGGGTGGTCTGACAATAAGAAACCGAATTTTATGGATGCGAATGGGGTGCAGACAGAGAGAAGGATCTCCACGTGGGGAATGTCCATAGAGAAATTACCCAACACAGCAACAATGCCCAAGAATGAGGTGCATGGACACCTGGACAAGTATGCCATGACTGGCCGTGTGAGGTGGGCAAGAGTTGCCAGCATGGTACAGAGTCAGGGCTCTCCATACAGGACAAGGAGCGTACCCACAGGGCAGCGGGGAAAAGAAACTGAGCAGTTGGGACTGCCAGAACACAAGGTGAAAGAAGAGACCATCCAGAAGGCAGTAGGATGAAGAGCAGCAAAGGAGAAATCTTTCTGACTATTGAACTTCAGCCGAAACCTCAGCTGAATTCTATGGAGAAAGGTGTAGACTGGACAAATCAGTACAAATTCGAAGTTTTCAGTAAACAGAGATATCTGACGTCCTGGTGAAATGAGTTAAAACTTGCCCAGAGCTGGGCCCGGAGAGATAGCACAGCGGTGTTTGCCTGGCAAGCAGCCGATCCAGGACCAAAGGTGCTTGCTTAAGGGCTCTTTGGTCTTTGGTCGAGAGCCTTGGCTGGGACAAGTTAAGATGCAGGGCTAGCTGCTTAAAAGGTTATGATGTATGCCACACATGTAGTGGCTAGGATGAATAAAGCTGTTACTTCCTGAAGCCTGCATGTGAGTGAGATTTCTACCCGTCGCTTTCCTGGACCCCAGACCCATCGATTAATGGAGGA
>PVKC010041072.1:0-12218 GCA_004027635.1 Crocidura indochinensis | reverse complement strand
ACCCGGTAATGCTCAGGGGTTACTCCTGGCTATTCGCTCAGAAGTCGCTCCTGGCAGGCACAGGGGACCATATGGGGAACCAGGGGATTGAACCGTGGTCCGTCCTAGGTTAGCGCAGGCAAGGCAGGCACCTTACCTATAGCGCCACCGCCCGGCCCCCGAGTTTCCCTATTTCTAATGGAGGGACAAAAGTAAAAATCTGTATTCTGGTTAAGCCCTTAATTATCAGAAATTTCAGCTGCAAAGGACAAATTTGAAAAGGAGAGAAAATTTGTCTTTGCTTTTTTAGGGCTGACTAAATTCAGAAAAAGGGATTCTCAAATAAACTTTTGGTGCTGTAATTTCTGGGCCAAATTATTTGAAAGAGGCCAATATTTTTGCCTGATATACAAAGGAGAGATAGTCAGATACTGGCTGAAAATGTAATGCCAGGCATCTCTTTGGAAATTCCTCAACCATCCACGCAGGGGAAAAAGGCATCCACAGCAGGCCTTTTGAGGAACCCCATGGGGGTTAAATTATTTCTACCCACCAGGAAAATCTGAGCCCCCTAAAGGCTTAGGCATGTCCTGGCATATTTTCACAGGGTTAAAACAAGCTGTGCATTACTGTGATGAGGAGACCTCATTCATTTTCACTAGGAAGAAGCAACACTAAAACACTACAATAGGAAGAAGCAACAAAAATTGACATTTTCTCTCCTGCTGCTCTACACCTCTCATTGCCCCTTCAGCCCTCTTGCTTCTCCAATACAAGCTGAAGAATTTTCATTACTCAAGCATGGTCAACTCAGTAGTTTTTCCAAAAATAGCAATTCTGTGCTATTTATGACAGCAGAATCAAGACTGTATGAATACATGGTATCTAGAAAGTTCTTGTTCATTCTGTCATATGCATGGCAAGTTGGAGCTTAACCAAAGATTTTTAAAAGTTATATTGTGAAAGATATTATATATCCCTTGAAACTGCTTGTATTAAAGGACACCAAACTGCATCTGAATTATTTTGGAGGCCACGCTATCATTCAGAGTGATTTTTGAAGACGAGGCTTGCATTCAAAGTGATTTGGGGGGCCAGTGTCTTCATTTGGAAATAAGAGCATTTTCAGCAAAGTCACCATGACCCTAACATCTCTTTTGGATGAATATATTTCTGCAAAGGCAAGAAAGCAGATTAGAAAGATCTTAAATCATGCAGTTCTCACAGGCTATGAGCCTGTGGAAGCTTTTGATACAATGCATTTCAAAATCAAATGCAAGTCTCTTAGGTTACGGAAAATAGATTAAATACAACTAATCCCCAAGTGTATATTATTTCTTTTAGGTAAAGTTGTACCCAGATTGACCTAACGGCAGGAATCTCATTATGCAAGTAAATGTTCCTCTCCACCTCCTGCTCACCAGGGCCAACTTAGGACCATGGTCAGAGAAAGAAGCAGCAAGCATAAATTCCCACTGATATTTTTTGTCAATTTTCCTTTCAGGAGGGAATAAAAATGGAGGAGAATGCAGTGAATTCCAAATATCTTTCCTCTCAATGTGTGCATTTCTCAAGAAAGAGGTGAAAGGGAGAAATATCTTCCTCACTGAGAGATTGTGGGCTGATGTGCATGGAAGTGAAGCTCTGTAGAGGGCGCAGGGCTGGGACTCCCACTACTCCTGCCTTTAGAGGTTGGGAGGTACCATTCTGGGAAGAAACCAAACATCTGGTATGTGAGTCCTTCACCACTTCCCTTTTCCTGCAGGCTAGAGTCTGCAGAGTCAGCCACAAAGGCCTAACATATCACTTCGACCCAGGATCACAATCAGGGGATGTGCCCACTCCCGGCCCTGGAAACCAGGAGACCACAACCATAGAGAGAGAGGCTCAGTTGTGCCAGGTGCCAGAACCATCTCTTGAGCTAGTGCTTGCTCCTTTCTGCTCCTTCCCTCTCTGCTTCTCTCCTCTCCTCTCCTCTCTCCTCTCCTCTCTTCTTTTCTCTCTCTCTCTTTCTCTCTCTCTCTCTGATTTTCCTGCTCTCTTTTCTGCAGACCTCATCATTGACTGCCCTTGTCTTCTCTCCTCTCCATTGTGAACCTCCAGAGCTACCCAAGATACATAGGAACTTTCCAACACTAGGGTCTGGCTCTGGTACTGTTGAATTATGTTCACCTAGACCACACCATCCTACCAACCCAAGCCAACAACCCAAGCCAGTGTCCTCACAAAGGTTAATGAATGGCAATCCCAATGGAATAGAACCTAGGTCTGGAGGCTTCTGCCCACTCCATGTGGCCCTTGCATGTCGATGAACTCTGCCCATACTGTCTGAGATTCATAAGTGAACTCACCAGTTCATCTCAGATATAATGAGTTTATGTGGAAAAGTCTCTTCTGTGGAGACATGTCCTCCTTCCAGGTCAAGTCACCAAGCACACATTGCTCTAGTCACTTCCACTCATGACTGGAGACACTACTCAATAAATACTTCTCTGAATCCCAACTACCCCATAGGTTGAAGACTGCCTAGCCTTTAAAAGTGATGTGCAGGGCACAGGGAGGTGCTAGTGTACCAGGGGCACTGGGTTTCACACCTGCTCAAAACCAAACTAGTAGATGAATAATGAGTCAAATAACAGTGGTTAATACCCATAATGCTCCTTTGCCTTTCAGACATACATCATGGTTTCTGGACCCATCATCATCATATCACTATCACCTCCATCATCATCATATCATCATCATCACTTCATCAGTTCCATCACACCCATCACCCATTGCCACCTTTTCTCTGCATCCAATTTGAAGTCATGCAAGGACTTGGTACTAGTTGTGACTAAGATTATTTCTGAAGATGCAACTGTCCTGAAAAGCTCTGCTGTAGCTCTGCTTGTAGCTCTTTCATCACTTTCCAGGGCCAAAAGGAACCAAGACTGCTAAAAGGGGTTTTGTAGATCTGCTATTGCCAATGAGAGGAGACACTCACCACAGAGTCCAGTCACCATATGGGGAAGACAAAATGAATATTTGTCAAGTTTTGGAAATGATTCCTTTTCTGAACTCTTTCTCCCAATATTTTCTCCAATATTCCAGTCCATTCCCATCATTTCTATCTGATTATGTCAATTTTCCATTGATCCTAAAGCTACTAGGATCACATATTGTTCAATTGTCTAACATTATGCTTTGGACTCCAAGTGGTGCATTGCTCCCCAATTCTGTAAGAATCCTCACTTATGCAGGAATCCTCAATTCTGACAGTTTCCCTTCTAGAGAGACCCACATATATGTAGGCCCCAAATTCTACAGTGTCCATTTATATATGCTGATAAATAACCTGCTCTTCTCTGTTGTAAGGTCCTTTAATCTTCCTATTCTCCACCAAAGCTCTATGAATCTCTAGGCCTGACACTTTATCTTCTGGTACTATACCAGTGTCATTTGATCTCCCTCACCCCCTCATCCTCTGCTGAACTCCTGGAAGACACCCAGCTATATAGAGACTCAGTACAAAGTGGAGTGGAAATGGTCAGGAAAATGTTTAAGGAGATGGGAGGAAAAAGTTCTAGAGCCAGGTGGTGGCTTACACAGAAACTACTCCTGACGAGAAAGCTGCCTTCTTCCTGCTAGACACCTCATGAGCTAGCTAAGTCTTGCTCATATCTACCTGACCATTCATCCATTCATCAATTTATCTAAATATCCATTTATTGACCTACATATCTATACATCAGTATATACATTGCTCTATCCATCCATCATCAATCTAACTAACCATCCATCCATATCACCATCTATTAATCTGTCTCATTTTCCCTCCATCCATCTATCTATGTATCCATCCATTTGCAATCCATCCATATGACCACCCACCTGTAGCCCATTAACTCAGTCAGTCAATGATTAGATCTATTCATTCATATATACAACATTCTATCTATAGCAACTATGTGCTCTCTAAAGCATCCATTTGTATGCCTATATATCCATCCCATCACTCCATCTGTAATTTTTATAGCCACTGATTTATTTTGTATAATTATCTACTTATTTACCTACTGATCTATTTATATTTTAAAGTTTCATCACTTTATGTTTTATCTCTCAGCTGCCATCCAGACATGCAGCTAATGGTCCTAGGGCCAACCTCACCCAGAAGAGCCTGCAGACACCACGACAAAGGATGTGAGCTTACCCGGCCCATGGCCCTGCCCACATAGGACAGAGCCAGAGGAACACAGCTGCTTCACTCAGCTCTGTAGCCACATACATCTTCTAGTTAATGAACCCAGAAAAACACATAGAAAATATTGCCTCCACCATGCATGAGGAATGACGATGGCAGTTCTGATGACAGCAAAAAAGTGCCAACCACCTATTTAGCTTTTCAGAAAAGGAGTTTGGAGAAGAAATATGGAGAATCCTCATAGAACTCAAAGAAAGCATGGAACAATCTGAAAGAACCACAACTTAGAATCAAGAGGGTATGAAAATAGAAATGAGAAACTGCCAAACTAAAATAACAGGACTGAAAAATGTGGCAGACAAAATGAAGACCTCACTGAAAATCCTCTTTAACAAAGTAACAGTGGATGAGGACTGAACAGCAATGAGCTGGAAGACAAGATGCATCATAACTCTGCACAACAGAAGAGATTGTAAAAGAGCCTTAAAATTACCAGAGAATGGAAAAAATCCTCAAAGAATATGGACAGACAAAAATAGAAGTTTTTTGATAGACTCAATTGAAACAACATAAGAATTATTGGTGTCTCAAAGATCCAGGAAGAAAATTTTCCCCATAAAGAATCAATAGACATTGATCATTGCAGAGAAACTCCTGGACTGAGGTAGTGCATGCAACCAAATCCTGCATGCTCAAAGAGTACCAGCTAAAAGAGATCTGAAGAAAAGCATCCAAAGACACATCCTAATCACAATGTAAACCCCATAGATAGGAATAAAATTCTAAAATCACCAAGATCAAAAATAAAAATTATATTCAAAGGAATATTCTTAAAATTTACAGCAGATCTGTCACAAGAAACCCTCAAGCACGAAAGCAGTCATGGGATATAGTGACAAAACTCAATAAAATTTTGCCTAGAATACTTCACCTAGCTAGATTCACATTTGGGTCTGAAGTACATAGCTTCACAGAAGAAAATCAGCTCAGAAACTTTACAGACTCAAAACCAGCCTTAAATAAAAAACTGAAAGGTCTACTTTAAGACAAAGACTGACCAAGAGATACACCAAAGTCATACACAAGTTGAAACTAAATCCCATGACAATTATCTCTCTCAATATCAATAGAATAAATGCACCAGTTAAGAGACGCCGAGTGGCAAAATGGATCAAAACACTGAATCCAGCATTCTGCTGCATACAAGAAACACATCTAAATAGTCAGAACAAAGACTCAAAACAAAGGTTGAGGACAATGATCTAAGCAAACAACTCCCTTAATAATGCTGGAGTGTCCATATTAATATTTGATGACACAAACTTTAAAAGAAGTTTGAAAAAGTTATAAGATATAAAGATAGACATTTCATAATAAGCAAGGGATATGTACAATAGGAAGAACTCTCACTCCAAAACATTTATGCATCCAATGAGAACCAGAAAAATATCTAAAAACAAGTGTTGACAAATCTGAAATAAGACATCAATCACAACACAATAATAGTGGGAGACCTCAACACTGCCCTCTCACTCCTTGATAGATTAAATAATATGAAACCCAACAAGAATATACTAGCTCTGAAAGAATAAATGAAAGAAAGTGGCCTAGAATAAACACTCTCTGAAAACTGGATACACATTTTTCTCAAATGCACATGGGTCATTATCCAAGATAAATCACATGCTGACCCATAAAACATACCTCTGTAAAATCAAGGGGTTAGAAATTTTAAGAATTTCTTTCTCAGATCATAATGTACTGAAATTAGAGAAGTTAAATTCAAACAAACATATACAGAGGAAAAAAATTAACTCCTGGAAATTAAACAGCTCACTGCTAGCTAAACAACAGTGGGTCAGTTATGAAATCAAAGAGGAAATCACAAGATTCCTGAAAACAAGAATGAAGACACAATTTATCAAAATTTGTGGGACACAACAAAAGCACTTCTAAGAGGAAAGTTTATAGCTTTGCAAGCACACATCAGGAAGGAAAAGGGGCCTACATAAATCACTTAATGACACGAATTATAAAATTAGAAAGTGATCAAAAAATGAATCAAAAATAGGCAGAAGAAAATAAAAATATTAGAGAAGAAATTAATGAAGTGGAAATCCAAAGAACAATCCAAAAGATCAATGAAAGAAAAAGTTAATAAACAAGATTGATACACCACTAGCAAAACTCACAAAGAGATGGAGAAAAAATTTAATAAACCAAATTAGAAATGAAATGAGGACATTACTATAGATACTGCTGATATTCAAAGGGAAATCAAAGAATACTTTGAGAAAGTCTATGCAAAAATTAAGAGAATCTAGAAAAAATGAATAAATTCTTGGAATCATAATTTTCTATGGTTGAACCATGATAATCAAGCATAGGTAAACAGACTCATAACAATTGAGGAAATTAAAATAGTAATCAAACGTTTTCCCAGAAAAAAAACCCAGGCCCAGATGGATTCACTAACAAATTCTTTCAAACCTTTTGAGAGGACCTATTATTGATTCTTTTCAGGATCTTCCAAGAAACTGAAGAAACAGAAACATTCCCAAATAGTTTTTTGCAAAACTAACATCATCAAGTATTTAAGAAATGTTCCCCAGACATGCAATCTATTAATCTTTAATAAAGGGTCAAGAAACACAAAATCAAGCAAGAAAAGCCTCTTCAACAAGTGATGTTGGGACAACTGGTTAGCCATATACAAAAAAAAAGTCAATTTGAATCTCTATGTAACACCATGCACAACGGTCAAATTCAAAGCCTTGACATCAGACCCAGAACCATAAGGTATACAAAATAACATGTAAGTAAAAACATTCCATGACACTGACACTAAAAGAATATCCAAGGAGGGAATAGCACTTTCCAAATGAGTAGAAACAGAGATAAACAAACGGGACTACATTAAACTGAGAAGCTTCTGCACCTAAAAGGAAATAGTGACTGGGATACAGAAGCCACCCACAGAATGGGAGAAACTACTCACCCAATTCCCATCAGATAAGGGCTAATATCTAAGATATACAAGGTATTAATGGAAAAAGAAAAAAAACCTAGTCTCATCAAATATGGGGAGTAGAAATGAACAGACAATTCCTCAAAGAAGAAAAGCAAATGGTCAGAAGACACATGAAAAAATGCTACACAGCACTAATCATCAGGAAGAAGCAAATGAGGTACCATTTCATGGCACAGAGAGTGACACACATCACAAAGAACAAAAACAATCAGTGCTGGAGGAGATGTGGAGAAAGTAATTCTCCACCTCTGAACATCACTGGGTGTGACCCCAAAACAAAACAATTTAAAAATAAAGCTTCAGTACTTTTATAAATTATTACTATTACATTTTAAATTTTGTCATATTATCTTCTATTTTTCAAAATAATTTTAAAAAGAATTCATGTTGAACATTTATATCATTATAAGTACACATATAAATACCTACCTCAATTATATATAATTATTAAATTTATGCTGGGCTTTAATATCCAAATGTAATTTTTTATTAATTTGATCTTAATTATTGGCAAAACAAATAGGTTTCTCACCTCCACTGAGAAATGTCTAGATAATTTTCTCAAAGAAATAGCTCTGTACCTAAGTGCTCTGTGAATTCACAAAAGGTTTCTAGCTCTGACATCGGGTGAACATCCTCAGCATGGTCAAGACCACATTTTATCAGTTAATTAGAAGCATTAAGTGAGTGGCTTAGACCCCAGCTGGAGACCTCAATGAATCAGAAGAAATGTAGTACTTAACTTTGGCAATTTAGTTAAGTGGAAAGATAGAGGGAATTTCTGTTGATTATCTATTACCCAGGAAATAATAGCATTTGTAAATAAATGCCATAGCTTCTCCAAAACGAATTGGCAGGGAAGGATCCTCTAGGCATTCAGAGGACTGGCAGTAGCCCATCATACAGATTCAAGCCAGAACCTGTTGATTCTTTCTCCTGCTCTGATCCTGATTTGCCACTTAAAGGAAATGAGTTGCAGTAAGGACTGCCAATGACAGTCAAAGAGGAATCACTCTGTATTAATCCAGATGAGCACTTTTCCAAGAGCTTCATTAGATTGCCTGAAGGTTTGGTGCTTGTGTTGGGACATGAATTGGCATAACTCAAGTGCTCAGGTTGCTTTTCCTACTTCCAGGTTGGGCTATGACAGGAAGCTTTGCCCACTAGTGACCTGTTTCTCATCAACTCTGACATCCAGGACTCAGCTTCAGATTTCACTTTCCCAGTTACATGGCCTCTGCTTCACAGAGAGGGTCTCAGTTGGAAAAAGTACAAAGACCCTTGCTCAGAGAGTTGTAGGCTGCATGAAATCATGCCTGTTTCAGGCACTCTCAACAAGAGCCTCCCCAGGTATGGGTTTGGGGATTTAACTTTCCAGATGTAGATTTGGGGTATGTAGATTCTTGTTACAAATTTTTGTGAAAAAGCCTTCCAGATATAGATTTGGGAGTATATCCTTCCAGACTATCCTTGATCTAGACGTGCTCATCTGGAAAGAGACCCAGGATATGTTTCATTGTGGCAAGATTCCTGCAACCCAGACGGGGGGTCACATCTCTGCAAGATTCAGGCACTGGTTTGTACTAGGGATGTTGGCCCATCTGTTCAGACCCTTGAAATAGAGCCACAGTCTGAGTCTGCAAATGACTCAAGGCTAACTCTGGTACAGGGGAGAAGATCCAAATACATACATCCATTGGATTACAAAAAATCAGGGAAATATTAATACCCTGGCAGATGCATGCATCTCATTGAGATTTTTAATATGCTATGATCCTGCATGTTATTAAACAGGCTATTTTTAATTTGGAGATTGTGATTCTAATGTAGAAAATTTGCTCATTTTCTGTGAGCTTTCCCAGAGGCCTTAGCACTATAGCCACAAATTAGATATGAGCATGTGGTGTGTATGTGTGTGGGGTTGCATTGTGTGGTATGTATATTGTGTTGAGGTTGGGGTGTGTGTAGTGTGTGTGGTATGTGGTGCATGCATATGTGCTTATGTGGTGTGCATGGTATATATGTGCACTGTGTAGTATATTTTGGTACATAAATGACAACAACGTACAACACGATGTATTTGTTTGCATGATGTTTAAGTAGTATGTGGTATGTAAGTGTTGGTGCATGTGTGGTGTATATGTGGTGTGTGGTGTATAAGCTTGTGGTGTGTAAGTGTGTGGTATATGACTATGTAGTTTGTGTGTGCACGCTGCATCCATGTGGTGTGTAAGTGCACGTTATATATATTTATATGTGTATTGATGTGTGGTGTGCACATGTGTGGTGTATATGTATGTGCAACGTGTATGTGTGTGGCATGTTTATTTGAACTGAAGAATCAAGACAGATTTTCAATCTTTGAGGGAGCCCCTATGGATGTATAGAGTCTTGAACTCCCCCGACATGTCATTTTGGAGACAGGAGGTGACAGAGTGAGGGCAGAAAGAGGGGAGATTGTTGGGGCAGGTGCATGATCATTTCCTCTCCATTCTTATAACAAGCACAGAGGAACAACAAAGAGGTAGTAGGGTTCCACCTTACAGTCTTGGGTCTGAGTCATTGATGGATCTATAGGGCAGAATCTGTATGTGGAAAGTAGGGGTTGGAAGGGCAGACCCAAAGGTGGACTTCAAGGTGGGGTACACAGAAAGGGGTCCTTCACTTCCAGTTAGGACCTATGGCTCGTATGTTGGCTTCATTTCCTTTTGTTTATAAACAACTATTTCTGGCAGCTCAGCAGATGTAAAGTGCTCACTGAAATTATAAAGGGTTTCTCAGGTAAGTGGAAGATGAACAGACAGAAAGTAAAAATCAGCAAGTTGTTATCTGAGAAACTCCTTCACACTCCACATTTGACAAGTCCCATCAGACCTAATCCTGCCTGCATAACTGCACATCCATATTACTGGTGAACAAGACCACTGATCCCAATCCCAGAGAGTGACCCTCATAGTGACCTAGCAGTGGTCGGCAAGCCATAGCTCGCAAGCCACATATGGTTCTTACACTTTTAATTTGGCTCTTCTGTGTGTTGGGCAGCCGCTCCAGGAATCAGGACTCTGCTCCTAGCCTCTGTCAGTGCGCACCCTGTGTGGCTCTCAAAACAAATTTCAATCGTGGATTTGGCGAGATTTGGCTCAGTTGAAGAAAAAGGTTGCCCGCCACTGGTAGAGGATTTTTTTTGGGGGGGGTCTCACCCGGCAGTGCTCAGGGGTTACTCCTGGTTCCATGCTCAGAAATTGCTCCTGGTAGGCACGGGGGACCATATGGGGCACCGGGATTCAAACCGATAACCTTTTGCATGAAAGGCAAACGCCTTACCTCCATGCTATCTCCCGGGCCCCTGGTAGAGGTTTTGACTGCCTGAGAATGGTTGAGAATGAAGAGTCATCAAAGCCTTGAGAATTTGGGTTCACAAATTATTAATGATAGATTGTGAGTTGGGCCAGTTCATCAGTGAGAGTTTTGAAAACCCAAGCTGCCATTCAAGAGGGGACAAGGAGGTTTTAGATGTTCTTTTTACCAGGAAAATAGAAAAGTACTTCTGAGCCTCAGCCCCAATCCCCAGCAGAGGGCCTCTGTATGTAGACAATGCTCTCTTGAGCTGGCTGGATTGAATAGCAATCCTGCAGGTGGAGAAAGACACAATTAGGGCAATCTTGGGAAAACTTCCTGGTACCAAGGAACAGGTACTGGGGCAAGCAGGAAGTATAAATCTTCCCTCCACCCACCCCAGATAATTAGAGGTGCACTTCTCCAGGATTTGATGCACTAGGATGCACAGCCTCCATACGTGATTAAAACTCAATCAGAATAGCCCAGTCTAGAGCTGAAGCCAGGAAGCTGACAGTGGGGATGAAAGGAGTTAGCCTGAGGGAACCATCAAAAGAACAAATACAAACCGCAGATAGAACTTATCTGGTCTGGCAGTACAATTCCTGGGCACACTAATCACTAGTGCTGAATTGTCCTGTTAATGGCATGATGAATAATGCAGTGTGGACTTTATCAGAGGGCCCGCAGAGAGCACAGAGCTGCCCTCCAATACTTCCTAAGCTTCACTTTTAGCAAAAGGCAAATCCAACCCTTCCACAATTAAGCTAAAGAGCTTAAGGGTCATTTATTCTAAAACCATCCCAATTAGGAATTTGGGCCCAGGGTGAGACTGTGGGTGGTCATGGGAATTTTTAGGATCTAAGAATTGCCAGAAGAAAGGGATTTAAAAAGACAAATGCGTTAGAAGTTCTGCATTTTGCAATATGGATATAAAGGCCAGCAATGTTCAAGATCTCTAGAGTAACTGAAATGTTTCACTTTCAGGATTGCTGAGAGCAGCAGGAGACACAGGGAGCATGGAGCAGTGGACACCTTCCCATTCTCTGCTGTTCTGTGGCTAGGATGAGACTTCTATACAGCTGCTGTCTGAAAGCTACCTGAGTTTAAAGGACTGGGGTGCATTTTTCTTAAACCTCAGCACCACTGTGAAAGAGATTATTTCCACAAAGAAGAGCATGAGCATGCTAGAAACCCATCATCATGGGGTGTATGCAATTTATCTAGAGACTTCTCCGTAATCCCACATATGAGAAGTATACTTGCTCCTGAATCCCAGCCTACTTGGTTGGGAATTATTGAACAAAATTCACCACCTGCCATGACTTTTGTCTTATTTCCTTCCAATTCCATTGTTACAGTTCAGTGTTGGTCATACACTGGTTCTGTTGAATTTTGTCATTTCCTTCCTTTCTCTCTCTCTCTCTTTTTTTTTTTTTTTTTTTTTTTTTGGTTTTTGGGCCACACCCGGTGACGCTCAGGGGTTACTCCTGGTTATTCACTCAGAAGTCGCACCTGGCAGGCACGGGGGACCATATGGGGAACCGGGGGATCGAACCGCGGTCCATCCTAGGTTAGTGCAGGCACCTAACCTCCAGCGCCACGCCCGGCCCCCCTTCCTTTCTCATGGTTGAGTGCTGGTCACACATGGGCTCACAGTCTGTAGAATTGGGAACCTTCAAATTT
>PVKC010041071.1:0-12221 GCA_004027635.1 Crocidura indochinensis | reverse complement strand
CTCTCTTTCTCTTTCAAGGCGTCCTTTCTGTTTCCAAGGCAAGAGGAGGTCGAAGGGATATAGGTGCAATTGCCCTCAAGTCCACCTTTGCAAGCCTCTTGATTTGTTGGGACTAGGCTCCTTGAGCAAAAATTCTGGGCTCAGGTCCTTAAGCGGGGCCACTTGTCATCTTGGCAGTTTTTAAAAACTGCCAAGCATTCAGCTCCTTCCCCCCTTATGGGAAGCAACTTGGAAACCTGAGTTTCCTGTTAGCCTGGTCCTCCACATCTTTGTGCCATGCTATGAATAGTTATTTCTAATTCTTCACATGCTTTCCCCACCCCCCCACCCCTACGGACTCCCCCTCACCCCATGAACTTTGCACTAATTATGTTTCTTCTCTCCGAAAGTACAGTTTGTGTTGAATGTGTTGATCTAAGATTTGATAGTTCTGTTCTGTTTGTCTTTAGATTGTAACAAGAAATTAGAAATAACTTTGTTTGCACCTGCATGGAGGCAGGCTATGGTGATGGGTAGGAAACTGGGGACACTGGTTAACAGAAGATACTGGTGGTGGAATTAATGCTTAATTACTTAATGCATGGAACTACTTAATATGAACAACTTGGTAAATCACCGCGTTAAAATAAAAATTGGAAAGAAGAAAAATACAGACTGAAATAAGGTGTGTTTCAATACAGTTGGGGAGGTTGTCACACTCCTTCACAGGGTTTGTAGGCGGCCTGATTTCTTCTGAGTTAGAAAAACAATGAAACTGGACCCAGAGACCTCTTAGGGGAATGGAGGCCCTTTTCTTGCAATGTGGTTGACCCAGGTTCAATCCCTGTTTGTTTTTTGGGTCACACCCAGCTCCACGCTCAGAAATCGTTCTTGGCAGGTTTGGGGACCATAGGGAATGCAAGATTCAAACCAATGACCTTCTGCATGAAAGGCAAATGCCTTAACTCCATGCTATCTCACCGGCTCCCATTCATTCATTCTTTTAATCTTTCCTTCCTTCTTTCTTCTTATGACAACTTACAGAAGGCTTGGGGAGCTATACTTGGCCCCCCTGCTTTGGTTTCGGAGCCAAACTCAGTGGTGCATGAGGTGTGAGGGATCCAATCTGCTGCTAATATATGTAAAGCATGAGATTAACTCTTTGAGTCATCTCCCTGGACCCTAATAGTTTTTGTTTTGTTTTGTTTTGGTTTGGTTTGGTTTGGTTTGGTTTTTGGGTCACACCCGGCAGTGCTCAGGGGTTACTCCTGGCTCCATGCTCAGAAATCGCTCCTGGCAGGCACGGGGGACCATATGGGGCACCGGGATTCGAACCGATGACCTTTTGCATGAAAGGCAAACGCCTTACCTCCATGCTATCTCCTGGGCCCCATTAGTTTTTTTTTTAACCTTTTGGAAATGAAAGCAAGTTTGACTATTAGGAAAGTAATAAAGCTTTGAAACTCTGGAAACAAGTAGTAGTCAGAAGACCCAATGTTTCAGACCCAACCTGTTAAGGGCAACTTTCACTTCTGATAACCAGCCAATCACAGCAGCCCCAAGAGTAGTCAGCTGAGCTTCAAGGATGATCTGCAAACTGACACTAAGGGTCAGTGAGGCAATACAGCAGGTTGACACTTGCCTTGCATGCAGCTGACTCAGGTTCCATTTCCTGTACCCCATCTGGTTCTTGAGCACCTCCAGGAGTAGGCCCCTGAGTGCACAATTAGCAGTAAACCCTGAGCACCACTATGTATGATTTAAAAAAAAAAAAAAAAAAGACAAACTGGCATTATGTAGGAAGAACTGCATTGACATACATTTGAAAAATAATATTGGTCATTTGACCTCTAGGCATTCTTAGGAATGCCTCAACACCAGCACATGTCCAAGAATAACCAAATAACCCCATCTGGAATTATAGGGAGTTCAGTTTTCGGAATGGATAATAGTTTCTGTTTCCTAAAAAAAAAAAGAGAGAAAGAAGAGGGACTGAAGAGATAGCACAGCGGTAGGGCATTTGCCTATGTTGCCAACTCCATACAGACTCGTATTTGATTCCCGGCATCCCATATGGTCCCCTGAGCCTGCCAGGGGAGATTTCTGAGCACAGACCCAGGAGTAATCCCTGAATGCCGCTGGGTGTGACCCAAAAACAGAGAGAGAGAGGAGAGAGAGAGAGAGAGAGAGAGAGAGAGAGAGGAGAGAGAGAGGAGAGAGAGAGAGGAGAAAAAAGAGGAGAGGAGAGGAGAAAAGGGGAAAGGCTGAAGAGGGGCCAAGAGAGGTCACAACTAGAGGTGTTCAGGGGACTGAGCCATATCCTAATGCTGCATTCACTTCAGCCCTCTGGTCCATGTACTTTTTTGTTGTTGTTGCATTTGGGTCAAACCTAGCGGCACTTAGGGGTTACTCCTGGCTTTGTCCTCAGAAAATAGCCCCTGGCAGGTTGGGGGCCATGTGTGATTCTGGGGATCAAACCACCATCTCCTGGGTTGACCACTTGCAAGACAAATGTCCTACCACTGTGCTATCTCTCTAGCCCCCAACCCATGAACATTTTAAAAAGTGAAAATACACTAGCCTAGCACAGACTGTGGTTTGATCCCCAGCATCCTGTATGATTCTCCCCAAGCCAAGGGTGATTTCTGAGTGCATAGCCAGGAGTAACCCCTGAGCATCAAATGGGTGTGGCCCCAAAAAACCAAACAAACAAAAAAGTTTTTTAAAAAAAGGGAAATACATGTATTTTTAATTGAAATTTATACATTCACATTTTTTAAATGGGTTGTTATACTTAGTGGTACTTGGGGGATTGATGGGAGGCCTTATTGTGTCGGCCTGAGAGTTTAGTCCAATGATGCTCAGGAGTCACCAGGAGGAGCTCAGTAGTGCCATGTGATATTGGAGATCAAACTTTTTAGCATGAGAGTTTACAGGCTGTGAATTAAAACAGATATACCAAAAACATAATGAAGAGGGAAGGAAATGGATTCTGGGTGGCATCATGTAGATGCTGGAATAACCAGCCCAGTTTCAGATATCAGCCACTTTCTTACATTTTGTGGAAGAGGAAAAGGTGTACTGCTTTCTGAGGGTGGAGAGATAGTACAGCAGGTAAGGCCCTGGTCTTGCATGTGACTGGGCCAGGTTCAGTTCCCAATATGGTCACCTGAGCCCATCAGGAATGATTTTTGAGTGCAGAGCTAGGAGTAACCCTTGAACACTGCCAAGTATGGTCCCCAAACAAATAAAGAAAGAAGTATACTGCCTTTGGGGAAAGGACTTGTGAGGTTCTAGGGAGTGTGGAAAGCAGGCAAGTCAACAGATAGCTTCTTTGGAATCTGCAGCAGTTGCTAAGAATTAACATGTTTGATATACCAACTGGGCTGAAACTTTTTGACCCAAATAGCAGGTCAGTTTCATTCCTTTGGGGAATGGTTACCAATAGGAAATGCTTTTTTATTCCTCATTAAAATATTGATAAAATAAGCAAACAAACAGAGCCACCTTTCTTCCACTTGCCTATCTGTGGATACTTTTAGAAAAAACTAAATATGTAAAAAAATTTTTGTAACATCAGGCATGAACGTTCTTTTTTTTTTTTTTTTTTGGTTTTTGGGACACACCCGGTGATGCTCAGGGGTTACTCCTGGCTATTCACTCAGAAGTCGCTCCTGGCAGTCACGGGGGACCATAGGGGAACCGGGGGATCGAACCGAGGTCCGTCCTAGGTTAGCGCAGGCAAGGCAGGCACCTTACCTCCAGCGCCACTGCCCGTCCCCCCAGGCATGAACGTACTAATTGTGAAGTGTTTTCTTGTTTTTTTGGGGGGGTGGAGGGGGGGTTTAGTTTGTTTGGGACCATGCCCAACTGTGCTCAGGACTTACTTCTGACTGATGAGAGATCACTCCTGGTAGATATTGTGGTACTAAGTAACTGAACCTAGATTACTGGTTTCATGCAAAGATAATACATTATTTCCTATTTCTCTCTCTCTCTCTCTCTCTCTCTCTCTTGCCCCCATAAGCATCTAACTGAAGCTCATTAATATTATTTGAACTTGGTGTTATTCAGAGGTTGAAAAATATCTCATAATTTATATTTAACTCTGTATTGTGAGAATTTTTAAATATGCACCAAAGATAGAAAACAAAATACTTAGAAGAAAACTCAAAGGACAGCCCAAATACTCTGCATGGTGAATCTCTAGGTGTAATTCTTGGCATGAAGTGGTGCCGGAAGCAAACTCCTAGTACCAAACTATGTTTGCCTTACTAGATTTCCTTTGGCTTTCTTGAGAAAATCTGGGACTGAAGCAATAGAACAGTGGGTATGGCATTTGCCTTGCATGCAGCCAATCTGGGACCAACCAGGGTTTTGATCACTGGCATACTCATATGGTTCCCCAATCCCACCAGGAGCGATTTCTGAGCACAGAGCCAGGAGTAACCCCTAAGTGCCGCTGGGTGTGGTAAAAAAAAAAACCACACACACAAACAGACACATAAAAGAAACAGACACCAGTGTTATAGCTATTTCTGATTTTTGGGCCACACCTGATGACGCTCAGTGGTTATTCCTGGCTATTCGCTCAGAAGTCGCCCCTGGCAGGCACGGGGGACCATATGGGGAACCGGGGGATCGAACCGTGGTCCGTCCTAGGTTAGCGCAGGCACCATATCTGCAGCACCACCGCCCGGCCCCTGTTATAGCTATTTCTATCGTAAAATGGATCAAATGCATCAATTCAGAATGAGGTTCCTTAAAATTTTTCTCACATCCAAGAAATCCAATATGAATGAGCATTGCCAGAAGTACTTCAGATTTTATACATGGTTGATTATGAATGTCTTGGTCTTTATGCATTCAGAAAACTTTACCATTGCCAAGTTTTTCTACCCCTCCACATTTAGTTATGAGATCCCACAAGGTCAAAGTCAATGTTTAAGAAACTATGTGGTCTATGTTAGGGTCTGAAGTCAAAGGATGAGTCTACACAATTGAAAGAAAGCAAAGCAAAGCTTTATTTTATCAACCAACAAGTTTCAAACTAACCAATCAGGGCCACCTTTCAGAGGAGATGACCCACTTAGGGGGTCAAAGTCAGGTTATATAGGGTTAGAAGCAGTAAATCTTGACCTTTAAGTTGACATGCTGTCGTCTAGGGGGTTTCTAGGGAATTTTATGGCTAGATATCTAGGGCACTATATTGTGGGTTTTAGGGCTTTGGGGTCTGCATCATTATTGTTGGGATAGAAACTTAGCCCTTAAATGGAAACAACATTGGTTTGACAAAATGGAGTCGCTTCTGCTCTAGGCTTCACATCTTCTCTTCTCTTGGACCCGAGTGAAAAAAAATTGGGGAGGGGGCACACCCATAGCTCAGGAGTTACTCCTAGCTATGCACTCAGAAATCATTCCTGGCTTGGAGGACTATATGGCATGCTGGGAATCAAACTGAGATTCGCCCTGGATCAGCCGCATGAAAGGCAAATGCCCTTCCGTTGCGCTATTGCTCCAGCCCCCTCAGTGAAATTTTTGACTCTTCTTGAGGTCTTTCATCCCGTCCCTACCTTTTGTTGGCATAAGAGTTGCTAACAGTTTTTAAATGTTTTTAAGTACCAGGAACTAGTCTCAGTGTGTGTGTGTGTGTGTGTGTGTGTGTGTGTGTGTGTGTGTGTGTGTGTGGTTTTTGGGTCACACCCGGCAGTGCTCAGGGGTTACTCCTGGCTCCATGCTCAGAAATTGCTCCTGGCAGGCACGGGGGACCATATGGGGCACCGGGATTTGAACCGATGACCTTTTGCATGAAAGGCCTTACCTCCATGCTATCTCCCGGGCCTTACATGTGCTGATTTTTTTTTCCAATTTTCAGAAGAGCTCTGTGATATTGATGTCAATTTTGTCCTACATTGACAAAATTGAAAAGTTGAAATTGAGCACAGAAGTGCTAATTAATGTACTCATAAAACTAGTATGAGAGATTAAACTTTAATTCAGAAAGTTTCCATATCTAAGAGAAAATACAGAAAATAAAGCTCTGTATGTGGCTCAACCTGGTTTGATCCTTGACATCACATAAGGTCCTATGAACACCTCCAGGGAGCACTCCTGAACCCAGAGTCAAAAATAGCTCCTGAGTACTCCAAGTCCCTACATTTCAAATTTCAAAACTTTTTATCCTAATCTTTTTAATCTTTAAAATACATTACTACTTTTAAACATTCTGTGATTCATATTGAAAAAAATATTGGGGCCAGAGAGATAGCACAGCGGCATTTGCCTTGCAAGCAGCCGATCCAGGACCTAAGGTGATTGGTTCGAATCCCGGTGTCCCATATGGTCCCCAGTGCTTACCAGGAGCTATTTCTGAGCAGGTAGCCAGGAGTAACCCCTGAGCACTGCCGGGTGTGGCCAAAAAATATTGCTTTAATTTCTAAATAGAGCTAATGAATGAGATACAGTGAAATGGTGTAGTAAGAATATTGCACTTGCAGCCAAGTTTTTGGGTTCCTGGTCTTAATAAGCCATTATTTAAGCCTTTATTTAATTTAGGGTGAATCATTTATTGGTCACTCCTCATCTGAAAATGAAAAATTGATTTAATGCCTTTTATTTACTCTTTCCCAGACCTTTCACAAATTACCTTCAGATGCTTAATTTTATCAAAGTGTTACAGAAATTCTGTGGGCTCAAACACAGATGCTAAGGATTTTAGAACGCAAAGCCAGTGTCTTCAAACCATAGCTTGCTGCTCTATTTTAGGTACATGAAAGCATTTTCTAAAACATACAATAATAATCTGATTTTAATTTTAATAATGTGACATGCAAAAATGAATTTGTAACATGTGGAGCAAAAGAAGAATACAAAGGAAGGATAATTTCTGAGTGGATTTGAAGAAGCCAAACTATGTGAAAACCACATGCATTCTTAATATATCTTGTTTAAATTCCATAACAAATGCTAAACTAATGGAAGAATATGCTGCTTCTCTGTGCTTCAATGAATTCCTTATTTCATAACATGGAATGATAGATATTTGAACAGCTGTAATTATAAAGTTAAGGAACCATATAACACACATAACACACATTCACACAAACACACAATTTTTTTTTCCTCCAGGACTGTTAATTGGAACCAAGCCACAGGATAGTAATCCATGCGTGATATTTTTATCCATTTTGCACAATCCCTTGCATGGCACAACTTTCTCTGTGGGAGGTTTACCTCAAGATTAGAAAGGAAAGAAAAAACGGTATTCAAACCAATTTTCTTGATTTATTATCTTGAAATTCTTTCTGAACTATTGTTCTTTAAATATAACATACCGTATACAAGGAACAATTGAGAACTAATGGTAAGGCTACCTGGTGATGGTCAAGCTGTGACCTGGCTCCTTAAGAACCTTTAGTTTCCATATTCTTTGTTTGACCATCACTGCATAACTGTCATGGCTTATTTGAGGTATGGGGGAAGAAGTGGGGCCTCCCAAACTGTACTCAGGAGGCCCAAGGTCTCATTGTGATTTTCAGCCACCTAGCCAAAGTTCAAGGCAAAGCTCCAAGACTTCTCTACTGCTTAGATCCAATGAGGCCAGGATATTCAACCACCCTAATGCCAAAGGTGGTGCCAAAGGTCTTGAGGGCCAAATCTGGCAATACTTGGAAGACCATGTGGTATTAGGAATTGAGTCAGGTTTCATGCACATCACCGCCATAAACCGTTCAGCCATCGGAGGGCAGCACACAGGTACTCCTAGGAAGACAGGTGGGCAAGGGGTCGGTGTAACAAAAGACTTCAAGTCTTGGGTGTTGGAAAGTGGCTAAGAGTTTTGGCTTGAGCCTCAGATACAGAGCAACTGCATTTATTTCTCTAAGTTTTTTGTACATTTAACAGCAGGATACTGACAAAAAAAATAAAAATACATCAATTTACAGGTTCTCATTTCAACACATTATTAACCATTTTCTAGGCATGCTGACCTTATCAAGAGTCAGATTGAATCTTATTATTTTTAAGCAATGGCACTCTGGTAATTGTCTGTATTTACTATATGACCTAGACCAGTGGTCCTCAAACTTCGGCCCATGGGCCACATATTGTATTTGTTCCCGTTTTGTTTCTTCACATCAAAATAAGATGTATGCAGTGTGCATAGGAATTTGTAATTTTTGTTTTTACTATAGTTTGGCCCTCCAATGGTCTGAGGGACAGTGAACTGGGCCCCTGTTTAAAAAGTTTGAGGACCCCTGACCTAGACTAATGGTTAATGTGATTAATCTTTGCTTGATTTTAGAAACCTGCCCAGCCTGGGCATGAGCAGGATTTTTGTTATAATTAATATATTATAAATACACCATTTTAAATCTATGTCTGGGGGTCCAGGTTTAGGTCTCCAGTCATGTACTGCTTTGATTCAAGCCTTCTACAAGAGCTTTCTATATTTGCCTTTTTAGTATGTACCCAAACTACTATACTTTCTTCTGACCCCAATTTTATGCCAACTTATACTGCAGAAAAAGTGGGGTAAAATTAAAAAAAACTGTCAGTGTTATTTTAAAATCATTTATTATTAAATTGTCTTTGATGTAACACTATGATGTACACCAATATACATTAAAAATATGATGACTTGGGGACCGGATTAGACACTGATTGTCCAGCCTTGAACCCTGGATCCCAGACATAGAAACAATACAGTTCTCACAACAGCTCCAGGAACCAAATCCCCTCCGGGGCATCCTAAATATTGCTCTGACACCAACATGTGCCAGTTCTGATATGATATTCTGACAACGAGGAAATGGGAACAACTTGATCTAAGAGCAGGTTATAAGACAAAATCAGAAGACTTGTCACCCTCTGATCTGGGCAAAAACCAAAATCGCTATCTACAGATGACTGGCTGTTACAACCATGACTGGTCAGTACGTATCCTGGGACCAATAAAAAAAAAAGCCCTAGTCTAGGTTTTGGTATCAACCTGTACAACAAACAAGACCTCTAATTCCAGAAGTCTGACTGAGACAATCGCAACTGAACGGGTCTTCTGGAAACATAACAAAAGACTCTATCCCAGGTTCCATCCTAGGATCAGCACAATGTGCAGCTCATGGGGACACTGTTGTCCTCTGATTAGGAATCCACCATAGGGTGACTTTACTGTCCCCCAGAAAAAGTTCACTTTAGGAAGCATTTCTGCCTCTGGTATAGCATGCACTTTGGGGGACACTTTCTGTCCCGATATAATGTGCAGCTTGTGGGGACACTGTTGTCCCCTGATTAGAAATCCACCATAGGGGGACAATACGAACCCCCAGATAAAGTTCACTTTAGGAAGCATTTCTGCCTCTGGTATGGCATGCTCTTTGGGGGACACTTTCTGTACCCTGATATAATGTGCAGCTGCTGTCCCGATTAGGAATCCAGCATAGGGGGACCTTACTGTCCCCCAGATAAAGTTTAGCTTAGGAAATATTTCTGCCTCTGTTTGGTGTGCACTTTGGGGAACACTTTCTGTCCCCCAAATAATCTGTAGCTTATGGGGGACACTTGTCCCCTGGTTCAAATGCCACGGTTCTTCATAAGTCTTGGGCATTTTTTTTTTTTTTATAAATTCACATCCACGTGATTTCTATTGAGCCTATAAAGACAGTTTATGAGACAGACCCAGGGGCCTTGCTGGGACCTTCACGAAGAAGTTCATATCTCCTTGGAACACGAGATCCTGCCGCACCTACACTACTTAGGCCCCAACCTGCCCAGCACCATGAAGCAGAAGCTTTTCACCGAAGTGGAGGGCACCTGCAAGGGCAAGTATGGCTTTGTGATGGACGTCACTCCTTCAACAACATCGGTGCTGGTGTGATCCAGCCAGACCAAGGCTTTGTTCTGTCTCCAGTCAAGTACAAGGCCTTGTTTTCTGGCCCTTTAAAGGGGAAGTTGTGGATGCCATCCTCACCCAGGTCAACAAGGTCTGAGTCTTCACTGAAATTGTCCTGCTTCATCTCTCGACATTCCATCCTGTTAGAGATGGAATTTGATCCTAATTCCAATCCTCCGTGTTACGAGACTAGGGATGATGATTCAGCAGGAAGATGACATTTGGCTGAAGATCGTGGGCACTCACGTGGACAAGAATCACATTTTTGCAATCGGCTCTCTGATGGACGCTTACATGGTTCTTGTGAGCTGAGCGCCAGGGCCCCACTTGGTCCTTTTTTTTTTTTTTTGGTTTTTGGGTCACACCCGGCAGTGCTCAGGGGTTATTCCTGGCTCCATGCTCAGAAATTGCTCTTGGCAGGCACGGGGGACCATATGGGGCACCGGGATTTGAACCGATGACCTTTTGCATGAAAGGCAAGCACCTTACCTCCATGCTATCTCCTGGGCACTTGGTCCTTATTTTGAAGGTATGGCTGTCATGCCTTTCCTGTTGTTCAGAGATTTCCTTTGGAGCCTGTGGGAGAGCCAGGAGGGTTTCTATTGGCCCCAGAAAAGCACTTGGTCCTTGTTGTATCTTCACACACCCAGATGTTTTATCTCTTTTTCTTTATTTTCTTTTTTTTGTTTTTGGGTCACACCTGGCAGTGCTCAGGGGTTACTCCTGGCTCCATGCTCAGAAATTGCTCCTGGCAGGCACGGGGGACCATATGGGGCACCGGGATTCGAACCGATGACCTTTTGCATGAAAGGCAAACGCCTTACCTCCATGCTATCTCCCGGGCTCCTTCTTTTTTTTTTTTTTTAAACTGTGTCTTCCACTATAAAAGATTTTGGTTTCCCATTAAACATTTATTTTCTTTTTTTATAGGGAAAAAATCTTTATTTAAAATAGTTTTTATATAAAAAAAGCTTCAAATTCACTAACATTTAAAAATGACAGAATCTATTGTCTGCAGGCTCTTTAATCCACAAAACTTTCCATCAGTTTTTCTGATCTTATCTTCAGGTTTGTTAGGAAACTGAAGAGTCTTTATTTATCTTGAGTCACAAATGAAGAATGATGCATGGTATCTATGTTCCACGTATCAGCGTCAGGGATCTGCTTAGCATCATTAGATTTTGCATTTGACTCAGAAGTTGGTGAAATTATCTTTAGCAGATTAAATGGTTCATCATCTACAGCACTTTTGCTGACACAGGTGGACTTCATGCTCCTTCAGTCTTTTGATTGGTACCACATGGCAAACATTGTATTTGCAGCTGGTCATCTTTTTTGCTATCTTTGGACTTTTCTTTTTATATGATGTCAGGTGGTACTGTAATTTGCAGGCTGGCACCCTGTGCTTTGGATTATAGGGACATATTTTGAAGATTTCTTGCTCCATGAGGCTAACTGTAGTAAGATGACCACCACACTGCTTTCTGCTCAGCTTCCTGGATCTATCTTCTTTTTTTTTTTTTTTTATAATATCTTTATTTAAAAAAAACCTCACATGTTCTATCCATGTGGTTTCTATTGAGCCTATAAAGACAGGTTATGAGACAGACCCAGGGGCTTTGCTGGGACCTTCACGAAGATGTTCTACCACATTTCCTTGGAACACGAGATCCTGCTGCACCCGCGCTACTTAGGCCCCCACCTACCCAACACCGTAAAGCAGAAGCTTTTCACCGAAGTGGAGGACACCTGCAAGGGCAAGTATGGCTTTGTGATGGATGTCACTCCTTCAACATCGATGCTGGTGTGATCCAGTCAGGCCCAGGCTTTGTCCTGTCTCCAGTCAAGTACAAGGCCTTGTTTTCCGGCCCTTTAAAGGAGAAGTTGTGGATGCCATCCTCACCCAGGTTAACAAGGTCTGAGTTTTCACTGAAATTGGCCCCAGGTCCTGCTTCATCTCTCGACATTCCATCCTGTTAGAAATGGAATTTGATCCTAATTCCAATCCTCCATGTTACGAGACTAGGGATGAGAGGATATCATGATTCAGCAGAAAGATGAAGATCGTGGGCACTCATGTGGACAAGAATCACATTTTTGCAATCGGCTCTCTCATGGACGCTTACTTGGGGCTTGTGAGCTGAGCACCAGGGCCCCATTTGGTCCTTATTTTGAAGGTGTGGCTGTCACGCCTTTCCTGTTGTTCCTAGATTTCCTTTGGTGCCTGTGGGAGAACCAGGAAGGTTTCTATTGGTCCCAGAAAAGCACCTGGTCCTTCTTGTATCTTCACACACCCAGATGTTTTTATCTTTTTTTTTCTCTTTCCTTCTTTCTTTCTTTCTTTCTTTCTTTC
>PVKC010041070.1:0-12225 GCA_004027635.1 Crocidura indochinensis | reverse complement strand
GCTCCTGGCAGGCACAGGGGACCATATGGGGCACCGGGATTCGAACCGATGACCTTTTGCATGAAAGGCAAATGCCTTACCTCCATGCTATCTCCCAGGCCTAATTCTTCTTTTTTATTTTGTTTTGTTTTGGGGCCACACCCGGTGACACTCAGTTACTTCTGGCTATGCACTCAGAAATTGCTCCTGGTTTAGGGGACCATATGATATATGGTCCTGGGATAGAACCCAGGTCCATCCTGTGTCAGCTACATGCAAGGCAAATGCCCAAATGCTGCACTATCACTCCTGCCCCACTTTTAACTCAACCTTTTTTTTTTTTTTTTTTTTTTTTTTGGTGTTTGGGCTATACCTGGCAGTGCTCAGAAGTTACTCCTGGCTCTGCACTCAGAAATTACTCTTGGCAGACTTAGGGGACCCTATGAGATGCTAGGGATCAAACCCGGTTTGGCCATATGCAAGGAAAATGCCCTACTCATTAGGCTATTGCTCTGGCCAACTCAACTTTTCTTGCCCGGTCTATTTCATAGTCACAAGCAGTAAGCAAGGTAGATGGCTGCCTCCCTCTGCTGGCCTCTGAAGGAGAAGTCTTAAGAGGTTCAGTGATAGTGCTGCCCAAGTTTGAGCCAAAGCTGACCAGCAGGCCTACAACACAGCAAGAGATGCATGAATTTACCTATTTAAAAAAAAAAAAAACAAAAAAACAAACAAAAAAAAAAAAACGGGCTAGAGAAGCAGTATAGTGTGTCAGGCATTCACCTTTCATATGACCGACCCATATTTAATTTCTAGCACTGCCAGGAATCATCCCTGAGTACAGCTGGGTGTGGCCCCAAAACAAAATAACAAAAGCATTTAATCTCTGTCTTGATCATTAAAAATTTTTATGCACCTTTAAAATCTGTATCTAGGAAGATGCCTTTTACACATTGCCTTGATCAAGGCCTTTTCCTGAAACATCTCAGAAGGTCCCAGGGGGCAGCTTTATGACTCAGAGTACTCCCAAAAGGCTCCTCATTTTCTGGCTATTGATACCAAAGCCACCTGGGTTTGTCTGTCTCTGTCAAAATGAGGAAATGGCAGCATCTTTGCAAACAGGCAGAGCTCAGATTGACACAGATACCAACTCAGAAAAATTAGAGGCTTTCATGTGATAGGTTGTTTTCATGATGGGGAAAATAAAGAAGTCAGGAAAGAAAATGGTGCCAGAGGATACTAGGGAGAAAGAAGGACGGGGCAATTGGGTGCCTGTGCGGGGCAGTGTAATCCACATTTCATCTAGAATGAAGCGTGACCCTATGGAAGCAGATTCTGTGAAAGGAGAAAGCCAAAAGCACTATGGTGATTTTAGTCCTGCAGTGCCACCTTCTGGCTTAATGGTTTTTCTCACTTAGGCAGTTCACAGTAAATTCGAAGACATGTCCCTTCTTTCATCCCCCTTAACTTGCTTATAGTAAAAGTCAAAATAGTAGCTTCCATCAGACTACAAAAATTTCCAAATACCAGAATGGTTAGAAGTACTGTGATGTATTGAGATGTGTGTGTTGTGATCTTCACAACAATCTTAGGGGAAAGAACTTTTATTCCTGGGCAACAGATATGGATCAGGTGTGGCCAAACTGGGGCAAAGGTTCTCATGAGGTCATTTTCTTTTAGAGCAGGAACAAACACAAATCCCCAGGTGTATCACCCACACCTGATTATAAGGGGCTGCTGACCCATCTACCTTCTGCTTTGTTATTACCCTCTACTGACACATGGCAAACATCACAGAAGGGTGGCATGTGAGCTCAAACCAATGGCCAGGAGACAGACCAACAGAATGCCATTCCAGCTCACCCTTACCTCAGTGTTTCAACATTCATGAGTCACAAAATAGTTAGACAGATGTGGTTGGGAACCATGACCTTCCTGTCTCACTTTTTATCTTCCCATCTCCCTCTCCTCACCCTCTCCTGCTCTCTTCCTTATTGTCATTTTCTCAAAAGTTATGGTAGGGACATAAAGAGTACAGCAGGTACAGAACTTGCCTTGCACACTATTGACCCAGGTTCAATCCCTGACACCACATATGGTCCCCCAGTCCAACCAGGAGTGATTCCTAAGCATAGAGTCAGGATTAAGTAAAGCACTGTCTGAGGTGGCCTGCCTACTACCACCACCACCACCCAAGCAAACAAACAAACAAAAAACACCAAAAATGCCTGTCAAAGAGGCAGGCTGTTGAAGGGATGAAAGACATGGAGAAAATCTAGGCACACTGGTAGAATTGGTACTTGAACACTGTATATCTAAAACTTAACTATGAATAACTGTAAATCAAGATGTTTGATAAAAATTTTTAAATAGAATCCTAAAATTGAAGTCACAAAACTTTTTTATATATGGACAGATATGGAGTGTATTAAGCAAAGCAAAATGAGCCAGAGTGAGAGGGATAGACATAGAATAATCGAATTCATTTGTGGTATAAAAATATATAGTATGGTAATAATTCCCAAAGATAATAGAAATGAGGGCCAGGAGGAGCCAAGAGGACCAATCCATTATAGGAAGCCTGTCACAATAGTGGGGACTGGTTGGGTCAGAAAAAAGACTTATGACACTGATAGTTGAAAATGATCACTCTGGGCAAGAATTGGGTGCTGAAAGGAAGAAAAGTAATATCCGTAAAACTCTCTCAGTAACAACATCACAAACCACAGGGTCTAAAAAAGAAAAATGAAGGAAGAGAGATATATATAGAAAAATGTCTGCCATAGAGACAGGCAGGGGAGAAGGGAGGTGGGAAGGAAATGGGGACATTGGTAGCAGGAAATGTGCACTTTATGAAAGGATGGGTGTTGGACGTTGTATGACTAAAAGTCAATCATGAACAGCTTTGTAACTGTGTAACAGTGATTCAATTAAGAATTTATTTTATTTTTAAAAATAATTTTTTGTTTGTTTGTTTGTTTTGCATCACATCCAGTGACACTCAAGGGTTACTCCTGGACTGTACACTCAGAAATCACTCCTGGCTTGAGGGACCATGTGAGACGCCAGGGGTTAGCACATGCAAGGCAAACACCCTACTGCTTGCACTACCGCTCCAGCCCCAGAATAAACTAAAAAGAATTTTATAAAAAAAAATGAAAAAATTAACCAAAATATTTTAAAGTTATGGGCATTTTATTTTTTGTTTGTTTGTTTGTTTTGTTTTTGGATCACACCCATTGACACTCAGGGGTTACTACTAGCTATGAGCTCAGAAATCGCTCCTGGCTTGAGGGGACCATATGGGACGCCAGGAATCGAACCTTGGTCAGTCCTAAACTAACAAGGCAGATACCTCTAGTGCCACCGCTCTGGCCCCAAAATTATGGGCATTTTAAACCCATGACCTCCAAACTACTCTGTGCTTCTCCTCCTACCTCTGAGGTCAGTTAAGAGGTCAGTAAAGACCGCACCTTTCCCCAGACCTGGAACAAGATCCTCTGTCCACAGGCACAACCAGTTACCTTTCTCCTCAGACTCAAGAATTTCCTGCAAAACCAGGAAGGAAGTGGACTGTTTCGGGGGTTCATTCAACTCCTGTTTCTCCTGAAGCATCTTGTAAACTTCAGATTCCTTGTTGATGATGAGTCCACTTGGAGGCTGAGAGGGGTCTGAGCTGTGAAGAATATTTGAGATTTCATTAGAACATGTCTAAAGGTAGAAAATTTTCTCTAGTCACCCACTTCTGGGCAAACACATCCCATAACCAAAGAGTGGATAGGTTTGAGTCCAAGGAGCAAATTCTTGTCTTCACTCAGCCCCAGACAGCAGGCCAGGATTCTGTGATATCTGGAGTTGGAGTAGACTGCTGCTTTCGTGCAATAAGAGGCTATTTTCCCAGTTCAGTAACTCAATTTCTTTTGGCCTAATTCCATGGAATTGGAATGCATTCTTTCTTCTTCTAAATATATAAACAACATTACTATATTCCAGAGAAAATTTGGAAGAGGAAAAATGTCAACAGCAACCTGACCACTGAGAATTTAGCTGCTCTCCTCGGTAGAAGCCATAACTGGTGGTTGCACAGAGCAAAGATCATGATACTCCTAATTCCTGAGAATATCAAAGTGAAGCTGTCTATAATGATTAAGACAAGGAGCTCAATTTCCTCACCTACACCACTGAGGTGATAGTACCTGCTCTGCCTGGCTCACAGAACTGGGCCCAAGAAAATACACAAGCAAAGTGAAAATTGCCCAGGAGTTTTACAAGCACTGTATTTCATTATGTAACTGGTGAATCTTGTTTTTGCCATTCAAAATTTGGTTTTTTCTGCAAGGGGAATTCCACAACAACCACAAGAGTATGAACCTTGACGAGCATCCAGGATAAATGTTTGAGCAGCACAACCTAATGCATAGCCTTGGGAAACACAACTAAAATGCACAAACACCCTAGCCAAGACTGTGTGTAACCCCTGGTCATTTCAATGAGAGAGAGGGAATAAAGAAAAAAGAACACTTATCAGCAAAATGCACATCAAGTTAAAACATGACAATATTATCATCATGTGCCATTAGGATAACCACTGTCAAAATAAGCAGAAGCTAAAAAGAAAATAGTTGGGACTGGAAAGAAGCAAGAAGGGCATTTGCTCTGCATGCAGTCTACCCAAATTCAATCCTTGGCATCCTATGTAGTCACCCAAGTACTGCCAGAAGTAATTCCTGAGTGCAGAACAAGGAATAACCCTGAGCATTATAACAGTTGTGTCTCCCCAACTGTTAGTAACTATTAAAGATGGACAAATTAAAAACTTATACATTCTTAGTGAAAATGTAAAATGATGCAACTTCTATTAAAAACAGCATAGAAGTTCTTCAAAAATAAAAATTACAACTACCATATCATCTACCAACTGCATTTCTGGGTATACATCCATAATAACTGTAATCACAATCTCAGGCAGTTTCACCTTCAAGATCACTGTGGCATTTTTCATATCTCAGAGATGCAAGAAAACCACCCAAAGGAGTGGTAGATAAATGGTAAATGGATAAGCCATTCAAATAAAGGTAGAGGCAAATAATGTCTTTGATAATTCTACTTCTATGAAATATTTTAGATATTTCTATGAATCATGTATTTTATGCCAAGCGTTTTCACAACAATTAAAACAAAGGTACTTTTCACATGGAAACAGAAATAAAGAGCCAGCTGGTACATTTAAAAAGACTGAATATTTCATTCAGCATGTTACTTCCCATGTCTAGCCAAGCAAATTTCATTACATTATTTTTCTTAATAACTGCATAGTATTCCAGTGTGTAGACATACCAGTTTCTTTATAAACTCATCTATTCTTGGGCACATGGATTATTTCCAGATTTAGGTTATTGTGAATAGTACTGCAACAAATGTTAAGAGTACAAATGCCTTTTCTACATTGTTTTAGAGTCTTAAGGTATACTAACAGGAGTGATATTGTTGAGTGATATGAAAGCTCAATTTCTAGTTTTTTTAAAGAATGTCCATATTGTTTTCCAAAAACAGTCTACATTTGATCAGTCTACATTCCCACCAGCAGTGAATGAGAGTCCCTTTCTCCTTGTATCTCTGTCAGAGTGTAGGGATAGACACAGAATGATCATTTGTGGGATATTAAAAAAAACCCATAATGTAAAAGTAATACCCACAGACAATAGATACGGGGGTAAAAAAGACTGTTGTATAGTAGGAAACTTGCCACAAATAGCAGGTGAGTGAAGTTAGGGCAGAGAAGGAACCACTATGATAATGATAGTTGGAAATAATCACTCTGGACAAAAACTGGGTGTTGAAAGAAGATAAAATGATACATATGATATTCTTTCAGTAGCAGTATTACAAATCAAAGTACATAAAGGAAAAAGGATGGAGAAGAGAGAGAAAAAGTATTTACAACAGAGGAACACTGTAAAGAGATGGGTGTTGGAATACTTTGCATAACTAAAACCCAATCGTCAACAACTTTTTCTGTATCTCACAGTAATTTAATACAAAATAAATTTCCTGTGAATTATGCTGAGTGAAAAACAAAATTAGTCCTCTCCTTTTTTCTTGAGTCCCCACCCAAAATGGAAAGTCCCTAGCTTTTCCATTTTGGAGATGACCATCTCTCTCTCTCTCTTTCTCTCTCTCTCTCTCTCTCTCTCTATCTCTTTCTCCCTTTCTCTCTCTCTTTCTCTCTCTCTCTCCTCTTTTTCCCTCCTCCCTTCCTTCCCCCCCCTTCCCAGTTTCACTAAGTGAATTCCTTTAAACAAAACTATTTTATAACACCAAGAAAAAAAATCAAGTCATATACTGGGTGATTCCATTAAGATAAAACTTTTTTGGAAAAAAAAAAAAGCACACAATTGGAAGCAATTAATTGCCAGGGGTTAAGGAGTGGAGGGAGGCATAAAAAATATGGGGTGAAGAGATAAACAGAAAATTCTACAAAGAATATACAGATAGATGAAAAATATAAGAGAATGTGCTCAGTACCTCTTATTGTCATTGTTCCTTATAGTCAGGGAAATGCAAATCAACGTAAGAGATATCACCTTATATTAGGGAGACTGGCACATATTAACAAGATTTGAAGCAATCAGTGTTGGTAAAATTGGAGACAAAATAAGAACAGATCTTCTACATGACTCAGCAGCTCCAATTCTTTTTGTTTGTTTGTTTGGTTTGGTTTTGGGGCCACACCCATTGGTGCTCAGGTCACTTCTTGACCTCTAACTTACCCCACATCAAACACAAAAACATTAACTGAAAAAGGTATCTGCACATCTATTTCATTACATAAAGTATAAGAGTCAAGAAATGAAAACCACTTAATATTCAATAGCAGATGAGTAGAAGAAGAATCTATGGCCAATTATTACTATGGAATTTTATGCAGCTATATGATGAAATTTTGTGGTTGGCTACAGCTTCTTTGGAAATGGAGCATATCTTGTTAAGCAAAATAAGTCAGAGGCAGGAGAACAAATACCAAATTTGTATTTATGGTCTCATCTGTGGTCTGCAGAGAATCAAAAGAGAGAATAAACAGTAGCAATTAAGTACTCTTGGGCCTTGGATTACAAAATTTAGATTACCAAACAGTTTGGAGAGAGAAGGAAAGTAAAGAGGTGGACTATAAGTAGCAAAAAGAGTGGTGGAGAAGATGAGGCACTGTGATGGTAGTGGGTGCTATAATTTTTACATTAAAATGATAAAAAGTTAGAGGTCCGAACTGTAATTCAGTGAGTAAGACACTTGCCTTGCACACAGCCAACCCAGGTTTGATCCCCAGCATAACATACAGTCCCCTAAGCCAGCCAGGTGTGATTCCTGAGTGCAGAACCAGGAATACCCTTGAGTACAGCTGGGTGTGGCCCAAAAACAAAACACACAAAAAAAGCTAAATGTTAGGGGCCAGAGAAATAGAGCATCTATCTAGCACATGGCCTGCCTGGGTTCAATTCCCAGTACCCCATATGGTTCCCTAAGCCTGCCAGGAGTGTTCCCTGAGTTCTTGGTCAAAAAATAACTATAAATGTAAAATGATTATAACCAACTACAAATGTTAGATAATTATAACCATGTTACCTAGAATATAGTAAAATCACAGGGAGAGGGAATAAAAGTAGATATGGATATAATAGAGGGCATCCTGCATAATTTTTGTGGTGATATAAATGTTCTGACTCTTAACCAAAAACCCACTATTCTAGTGTTTGAAATTGTGTTCTAGTTTTCAAGATGTTATCATTGAAGGAAACTGGGTGGAGAGTAAAGAAAATTGTCTGTATTGGGCCTTATGAATTCTTTCAAAGTAAAAATCTTCATTTTAAGATGATTTTTTTTTCTCCAAAGAGAGCAACTCCATGAACATTATTCAGAAAAATGATGTAGAATAAATTTGTCTACCTTGTTTTCATGGGCCAGGGTGCAGGGAAAGAAGAGGAAGACTAATTAAAAACAAAAACAAAACACTTTTTGTGTAAGATATTAACATAGTTAATATAAAATAAAAGGGTTATTTTGTTCCTTCTTTCTTTCTCACTCTTCCCTACACACACACACACACACACACACACACACACACACACACACACACACACCACAACTGTGCAATTCTGGGAAACCCTACATAATAATTTTTTGAAAGGAGAGCCTAGTTAGAATGTTCCCTAAATTCCCTAGCTTCAAAGGGCTAGATGTTGGACCAGAGAAGCAATTATGGCCACTAGAAGAGGGTGGAATCCAATCTCCAAAGCCAGTTCAGTGGACTGCAGACGAGTCTAAAAAACAATTCAATGTGCCACCCTCATACTAGAGGTTTCTTCTGATCCAGCATCAGATGAGTCAGAGATGGTGTTATCCCTCTGATATCATCTGACTAGAGAACAATGCACCTTTGTGGTTCTACTGCACCTGTTTTGAAATCTGGCCCAGAATATATGTGAGGAATGCAGAGAACACAGTGGGAAGAGCTGGTTAGAGGAGCCCAGCCAAATGCTCCCTGAAGAGGACACTACTCCTTCAGAAACATGCTGAACAACACTGATCTCTGGCTTAAGCTGTAAACTAAAAAGTTTATAGAAGACAGCAATATCTATCAGAGGCATGTGTCTCCTTGCTCCTATCCTTCTTGAATCCCTACTAATCAGAAGAGATGGGTCTGGAACTTCTCATAGGCAGTGAATCAGTAATAAATAGCATTTACTGAGCAGACATGCACTGTGTTGGATGCTACATACACATCTTCTGGCATCCTTTCAGTAACCTGGTCATGAGGGAGTTAGTATTATATGCACTTTAGAAATGAAAAATTGAGTCTGTAATCTTGGTGGACAATACAGAGCTCTGTGTGTTAGCTGTAAGGGTAAACCAACAAGATAATCTTCCTACTTTTTAATGAACTGTCTTTACTAGACGCTGTTCTTCCAGCTGTCAGGGAGAAACTGGTAACTGGAGTGAGACATTGGGTTGGGGCTCCTAAAGGACTTGGCTTGTATTGTGACTACTGAGAGATGAACACAGATCTTTGGTAATCTGATGGCTAAAAACAAACAAACAAAAAAAAGAAATGAAGAATTTAGGTTTCAGAGAAGGTACAGGTTTCTACAAATATGAAGAGGCAGAGCTAGAGTTCATGATCAACTCCCTCTAGCAACAAAGTAGGTGTCTTTAGGACAGTATCACTCAACATCATATTTATAATAAAATCTAGATACCAATGTACCAGAAAATGGCCATATCCCCAAAACTCAATTGAAAGAGATAACAGGACAAATGAAAACTTTCTACTGAACTGAGTAATATTTTCTTCACCCACCTATACACAGCAAGCACTCAATAATAACTGCTGAGCTGAACTGGCCCACCGTTCCTTTAGCTCAGTTGTGCATGTGTTCAGGACAGGTGACAGTCATGCCCTTATGTCTGCCTTTCCAGTTGCACTTGGAAATGGCAATGCTATCAGTCACCTGCTCTGATAGGAGCATGATTCTAAGAAATTTCACAAAACAGAATAGCCCACATACACCAGCTTTGACATGCACAGGACAAAGTGCCTCAGATTGGAGATGACCTCAGATGCTAAGTATGAAGTGAGTCAATTCAGGCAACTTAAGAATTTTCACAAACTGGGGGTGAGTGAGTTCTTTGACCTTTTGTTGATTGAGCAAATAGGCTGCCCAGTGGCTACAAGATTCACAGAAGAAGCTCCTTCTGGTGAGAATATACAAGAGCCCTCTTTGAAATTGGCCAGTAAGCAGGGACCCAGCATAGGCTGCATTATCTCTCATGGCTGGTTCTCATTTCCTCTTAATTCCCATGGGCTGCTGGCAATCCCAGAGCTTCTGAATTCATCCTTAGAGAGCTGGGATAGAGCATAAGTGGGGGCCTTTAGGCTGAGAAAATCTAGAGAATTCTGATAAAGACTCGGAGTAGGCTGCAGTCAAAAGGTCTGTGACAGAAGGGGACAGAGGCATCCAGACAGCTTCAGATTTGTTTCAGATTGGAAGAAGGAAGCTAGCTGACAAGGGAGTATGAGAGAAAAAAGAAGACATTAATGAAGGAATAACAGCCAAGGCCACACTAAAAATACTTCCCAAGCACATATTTCTCCCAATGCAAAGCAGCTCTTGCAATTAAAGATGTGTCATTTCCTGGGCTATTAAATCCAGATTATGGAACATTCCATTCTGGGACAGTGAAAGAGGGTCACATTCTCAGCCGAAACAGCACTGAATAAGGCTCATGACCCTCAGCATTTCTACCACTTGGATCCTCCATGGGCCTAAGAGGCAGTTTGTCTGAGGAAATCTGAGGGCACGCTCTTCCAGATGCCCCCTATAATCACCTTGGAGGATATCAGTCTTTCACAGTCAGTAAAGTATTGCCAGAATCAGAATTCGGCAGAAGAGCACTATAGTTTCCTTAACTGGCTTACTCTGACAAATGACCAAAATCTTTATATATCTTGCAAAATAAAAATCAAACAAAAGGGGCCGGGCGGTGGCGCTGGAGGTAAGGTGCCTGTGCTAGCCTTAGACGGACCACGGTTCAATCCCCCGGCTCCCATATGGTCCCCCAAGCCAGGAGGGACTTCTGAGCACATAGCCAGGAGTAACCCCTGAGCATCACCGGGTGTGCCCCCCCCAAAAAAAATAAAATAAAAATAAAAATAAAACAGTAAAATAAAATCTTCCCTGCGAGACTCTAAGCAGTTTAAGAGGCAATATGAGAGGTATGACAGGGTTTAAAGCATTTTCCTTGCTTGTGGTTGACCCAGATTTGATTTCTGGCACTGCAAATGGGCCCGAGTATTGCCAAGATTGATGCCCAAGCAAAGACAGGATCAGCGCCTGAGTACCACAGGGTGGCCCAAAAAAAATCTTCTCCCAAAAAATAAACTTAAAAGGCAATCAGTATCCTCTAATTTCTGGTCCTACAGGTCCTACATGCAGCAAATGTTGGGAGCAATCTTAGAAAGTAGTCCCTAAATACAGTCATGTGTGGTCCACAGATGCCCAAATCCTAGCACCACAGGAACCAGTATAAACATAGCCTAAAACCTGAGTATTAAACTACTAACTGGGATGGTCAAGAGTCCAGAGCACACCTGGTGATGCTCAGAGGACCAACTAGTTCCAGGGATAGAACCGTGTTAGCCCCAGACAAGGCATGGAAGGAGCCCTAGGCTTTATGAGTACCTCTTGAGAGCCCTTTACTCCGCTCTCCCGAAACTTAAACCACAGGGACATGACATGTGAGGCAAGCATTCCCCTTCCTTAGCTATGCAGCAGCATCACCCTGTTCCCTCTGGCCTTAGATCAGAGCCTGCACCTGGGGACACACATTCATAGATGTAGGGACTATAGCAATCTTCTTTCTTGAGCACTGTCCTAGGGCCATGAGTAGAAAGTAAATTCTACTTCCCAGAAACCCCATCCTGAAGGGTTTTTCCCTTACTTTATGCAGATAGAGTAGGAATAGAAACCCCAAATTTAACATTGAAGAACTTTCCAGGAAGTAGTAAAGTTGCCAAGGAAAGAAGATCACTGAGAAGACCAAAGCCAAAAAAAAAATATCAGGACAGTGACAGCACAGGGTACAGTGAATAGTCCATCGATATATGTCAACAACACAGTGGATGTTTTATCCTTGACTTCTTATTCCTACCAACAACCTACGATACATGTGTTCTTTGAACATAGTTTTAAAGATGAGGAAAAGGAACAAAGTAAGAACTGAGCAAAAGTAGACAACTTACACTCGGCCATTTGTCTCCTCCCCACTTGCTGCTGTCTTGGACTCTAAGACGTTGTTGAAGTTGGAGATGTTTTCAGAGGAATAGAGACCAGCTGGGTTGTTATACTGGTTCGTGATGACCCTGGGGGAAGAGCTGGAGGCGGGTGATGCAGTGAAAGGCATGGCACTTCGGTTATGGGCGCTTCCTATATGCAGGACCTCCTGTTGACAGAGACCAGAGAAGGAATCAGGGGTGTCACCAAAGCAGCGACATGGGGAGTGCAGGCTTTGTGCAGGGAGAAGAGCTCTAATTGAATGGTTCAATGCCACCCATTAAATGTTCTGCTATTTTTGTTAGACGCAGAAAGGAAAGAAGAAACCTCAAGAAAGTGACACACATACATCTTCATAGACCAGATTTATCTCCTGACTCCCAAGAAAGCCTGATCTCCTTCTGCTGGATCCTATTTGGTAGGG
>PVKC010041069.1:0-12215 GCA_004027635.1 Crocidura indochinensis | reverse complement strand
AGGAGTAACCCCTGAGCACCGCTGGGTGTGGCTCAAAACCTATAAATAAATAGTAAATAAAATTTTTAGAAATAAAGTAAATAAGTAAAACACCTGAAACATAAAGAAAAACTCATGCATTCATTTTTGATATCTAAGAATCCACCCTCAAAATCAGTGTATGAAATAAATTATCTTATAATGACATAACTTTGAAGATAATCAAATTTGGTTGGATTTAATGAAACACTTCTAGTCTGGCATGAGTCAATTTCAGATGATTTACTTATACTCACTAAGCCACAGTAAAAAGGAGACAGACAGGCAGACAGACAGAGAGGCAGACAGAGAACATGGGAAGAAAAATGTCTCCCTGAAAGTTAGGCAGGGTGGAAGGGAAACTTGGGACATTGATGACAGGGAATGTGCACTGATGAAGGATGGTATGCATTATGTGACTAAAATTCAATCATGAACAATTTGGGAACCACATCCTTAAAGTAATTATATTTTAATATAGGACTTACTTGGACTCAAATGTCTACTTGGACTTGGGGCTGGATAAACTATACTGAGCTTGACTGAGACAACGGAGAAAAATAAATTCCTCTCCATATGTTTCCTTATTCTCAAAGTCTAAGGTGTAAGAGAATAATTAACAAGGTAAAAATAATATCTCAAGTCATTTTACTAACCATTTGCTGTGATCTCCTAAGTCAAAACATGCCATGAGTTGTAGAGTAGAAATGACAAAAATAAACAGCCTCTTTCTAATTTACTGAAATATATCTAATGCATAACATTATAGAAGTTTGAGGTCAAGTGTTACACGCATATATGGTACTATGATTGCCATTACAAATGTAATCAACACATCAAGAACACAATTACCATATTTTAGTAGTGTAGAATAATTAAGCTCCAATCTCTTAGCAAGTCCGGGGATTGCAATTTTATTGTCTAAACTCATTATATGTACATTAGGCCTCTAGGAATTACTACTTGTTGCAAGTCTATACTCTTAAACAGCATCTGTCCTATTTTCATCTCACCCTATCTCAGAAAACTTCCATGTTACTTTCATTTTGTTGTTGTATAGGGATCACAACCTATGATTCTCAGGGGACACTCCTGGCTCTGTACTCAGGAATCACTCCTGGTAGACTTGAGGGACTATATAAGATGCCAGAAATCAAATCTGTTGTCTGCATCATCATTATGATGAGGCCCCATCATCATTATGTTACTTTCTTTGTTTAAGAGTTTTGATAGAGCATGAGAGAAATACAGTCACTCACAAGAGTGTGGATAAATAGGCACAAAGTTATTTCTGCAACCCTCACATTTATCCCCCAAATTCTTGTGACTTCCATATAAGTACAAAGTACTATGATGACTGCAATTAAATAAGAACACATTCTCTTTAGAAAACTCTGCTTTTAAATCACCTAATATCTGAGGTGAAATTTAGTCTGAGAAACATGTTAAATATAGATGGTTACTGTGTAAAATAGGAAGCATCTTATAGTAAGTGGTTGGAAGCAGAACTTGAAGAGAACCTACATCTTGCAGTTGAAAGTTTGATTTTGTTCCCCAAGGGATATTTGGCAACATCTGTAATGTTTCTTGATTTATACCACTAGGATGCAATGCAGTCACTACTAGCATCTACTGAGTATGAATGCTCTCAACCTGAGCTACCATGTACAGATAAGCTCCCATAGTGTAAAATTTTCCAGGCCAAAATGCCAACAGTTTCACTGTTAAGTAACTCTGTGTTAGACTGGACATTCTAATCAATGCCAAACCTGGAGATAACAGATTTTAGTTTCATTAGTGTTGCCCTTTAGGTATTTCCTTTTGACTTGAAATTATCAAAAGAGCTAAAAGTATTTATTCAATTCCTCTGAGTTGTTCATCATGTGCTCTCCTGAAGCCTGCTTCAAAGCATTAAGGAGACGATGATTAGAACATCTTTACTGCACCACCTTTGAGGAGTCCACAGCCCAGAAGAAATGTTCTCCATAGACCAATTCAAGGGTGAAGGGATCCCTCCTGTCAGACTCGGACTGTCTGGATCTCTGTTATATGTTATAGCTACCCAGTAATATATGTTTCTTACTGAGTTTACAAACTCTTGAAAAAGGAGAACTCTTCATGTCTCAGTCCTCAATATCTATAAATGTTGTAAAGGGAAACACTTGAATGAAGCACTAAGGAAGAAATTCTCATCAGTGATTAATTCTAGAATCAGTGTTGTCAAATCATGAGAAACATGATGTATGAACCCATAAGAATGAGGAAAAGGGCATTTGAACGTTTCAACATCTAGGCTAAAACATCTCAGATATTGACATTACCACGACTCCCTAAAGATAAAATTAACATTGCAATGATTTTCATGTTGAATTGATACTCATTGAAATTTTTGTTTATTCGTTTATTTTATGTAAATAAAATGCTTCAAATAGTTGACCATAATACACGTGTTTTCAGATAAGTGAGAGTAACGTTATATAAAAAAAACAATAAAAATTAAAATAGTAAAATGATGGAAAAAAGAAATATTTTAAAATAAAGATAAAGAAGCACAGTGGCAAGCTAATTCGTGAAATTATTGTGTCTCTACTGAAGTTATAAATAAAATGGCAGAAGTTTTAATAAGCTCTTGTTGTTTGGTGTCCATTCTGTTAAATTGTTGTGTTCCTATAGTGATGGACACATCAAATAAGTGAAGTTGCCCAGGAATTCAAAGCACTATTACTGATACTGTGGCTTTTGTGAGATGTGTTCTCAGCTGCCAGGCTTCCCTGAAAATGGAGGATGCCAGGGGGAGGCTGCCCACAATCCAATGAAGGCCTGGTGATATAAATCCAAATGCCAGTGTACCTGAAGTATGATCAGATTAGTGTCCCGAAGAGAATTGTAGAGGTGTGAAGACATAGGGTCATAAGCAAAGTGGTGATTCTAGATGATGGATACACCAGGTGTGGCTTTGGCAGGGCAAAAGTTTGGCCTCACTCTCCTCCTAAGATTGCCAGCTATTTTGGGGGGAGGAGACGGTCAGTGAACCTATTATTTTTCATAGCTTAGTTTACATCTTTTTTGAGAAAATTGTGAGTCTATGGAGCTGGCCCAATAAGAACATCATCATTGAGATATTATTATAAGCTGCCAAACCTCATCTCCTAGGAAATTCAGATTTTATGCATTTAAGGTGATTGTTACTTCTATGTCACTAGATATGCTGACCTGACATATGATTTGTGACTTATTTCATTTAAAGGTACTTTTCTCTATTTATTGCGGTTAGTGTACCTAGGCGTGGTTTTTGTGTGTGTTTTACTATCTGTTTGAATAAAGAATCTCCTCACATTTTACTTCCACCAAGTTTACCAGTCATTGAAAAGCTGTCATTTAAAAATATTCTTTCCCATATGCAAGCATCTGGCCTACCCACTTAGCATTTTAAATAAGTAGTAATTATCTAGACTGTTTGGCATGATATTGGTGACAACTTAAAATCCCAGGCTCTATTCTTAAACCTAGATGGCTGTTTTGTTTCTAAGCAAAATTGATTCAATAGAAGCTCATGAGTTAAATTTAGTACACCATCATCCCAAAATTTATAATTAAATGCTTGGCACTACTTAGCCACATATTAAGTGAAATCAGGAAAACTAAAAGTAGTTCTGGATATTGGACGTAGGCAAAGTAAAACATAAAAATTTGCAGTTTATATTCTGAAATTGCAACATGTTATAATTAAACTGGTGTGCCTAAAATGGGGAAATAAGAGAAAGGAAATCTACTAATGCACTACCGCAGCAGGAGATTGTTCAAGTCCACCAACAAAGCTACCTTCTTAGTAGCACTTAAATTGGTATCTGTGGAGTAGAATTTTATTGGAATCACAGACAATTTGGACAAATCTGACTTAATCACTAAGCTTACTAAATGGTGAGTATCATTGTATGATGGAGACTGGCTTAATTAACAATCTATTTCTTCTCTGGGGGCCCAAAGAAATCTACACTCCCAATAAAGAATGGCTATCAACAGGTTCTTGTCGATGAAAGGTCAGCCAAGGCAATGCATACTTGTGTCTGCTTACTGGTCTCTGCTCCTCTGCTGAGTTGAAGCTGATGGAAGTCAATATGGAAGACAGCATTAAAGAGAATAAAGCTAAATGGCAGAAGAGCTAGATTTTAAAATTATTCATTGGAGGAGAGCTGCTAGGTGACAACAGGCACATTATTTAAATTTTTCCATTCACAATCTCAAAATTGTATTTTTTAATTATTTTATTTGAACTCTGTGATTACAAAGTTGTTCATCATTTAATTTCAGCCATACAATGTACAATGCCTGTTACCAGAACACATTTTCTGCCACCAATATAAAACTTTGAAAATAAATTTGCGAGGTTACGGAGATTAAAGGATATATCTATTATAACAGCTAACATTATCTTAATACACAATCAATCTCTCTTGTAAAATGTTGTCTGAAGTGATTAAAGAAAAGAAAGTTTTCCAAAGGGGATAAATAGATCACAGGGCATTTACTTGCTCCTTAATTTACTCTTTCAACAATTATTTAATTCCCTCTGTGTTTTTGTTATCCTAGGAATTAGATAGTAGTGAAGGAAATAGACATGCCACTCTGAATGGAATTTCCATTCTATTGGAAGGAAGGAAGACTGCTAAAGAGGCTTGTAAGTAAAAATATCTTATAGAGTATGCATATGTAATAAGAAACATCAAGGATGAGCGAAGCTGTGTGGAAGAGAGCATGAGTAGAAATAAAATGAAGTGCTGAGATCATACCTAGTACAGAATACATATAGTTCATAGGTTACTTCCTTACCCAAGAGAAAAGGCATAACCAGGATAATTTTGATGGTACAGTGCAAGGAGTGGTAAAACTAATAGGGCTATGAGTCAGTGAAAATGATAGAGCTTTTATAGGACTACTCAGACTTTCAAGGAATTTCAAGTAATGAATAATTGTTGGTATATAAACATAGATTTGAAGAAAAGTAGAAAGCAACTGAGAACTTTAATTCTTCTACATAAAATGTTTACTTTAAACTTTTCCTTTCATTTAAAGGAATTCTAAACACTATATATAACTGGAGGGTACAAAATTTCAAAGGAAAGTATAATTAGATTTCAGAACTACATTGAATTAGTAAGTAGTATAGTGATGAAAAACACATTAGACATATTTTCTACAGCTTATAGAAAAAAACAAGGTCAGACACAAAAGATATAGATGATAATTAATATTTATATATATGCTGCTTTAAGAAACTATACAGACAAACTAGACCCAATAAATCAACTAAGTTGAAGAATCAATTTGTTTCAAAATTGAAAGCATTTGCCCCATAAAAATTTATTTATGATTATTTTAAATTAGAATTATTTTTCAGTGAGTATTTGTCTTACAATCTAATAAATTTTCTAGAACCAATAAATAAAGGTTTTGAAAAGCACTGAACATAAAAACACACCAAAATCATTCATATACCTTTGTCATATATAAGTATATTTTACACTTAGAAATATATTTACCAATTTTTGTATATGCAAGCAAAATATATATTGTAGCTACTTGTAGAAATTTGTAATATACATATATATATATTCCTTTTAAAACATAATTTTAATTAATACATGCCATATAAGATATGCACAACTTTAATTTATGGTAAGAGTAGTTACTATAAACTATGCTCTTGGGAACAGCCAATATTTAAACTAATAGGAACAAAGAAAAGTAAATAAAAGAGAATTCTGAGTGATACAGTAATTATAAATCAGCTTCACATATGTACCTGATTAATGATTTCTGCCATTCATGAAGCCTAGAGACAGACTAGTGTAGGAATGGAGTCTCAGCATATAAACCATAAGAATAAATTAACAATAAGTTTTCTGGAGCTAGTGATTAACAACAAAATACTGAAGTAATAGCCTAGCCATTGAATGTGTTTACAACATAAAGGAAAAGTACAAGTCCTGGGGTTTTACCTAAGGTCTTATATGTTGTAAAGAGAAAAGAGAAGAAAAAGAAAAACGTGGCAGAACCCAACTGGTATGTAAATTCTTCCAACTGTATAATAATTCCTTTAGCATACTATTAGTTATAAGAGTGTAAATTTAGGAAATGACTTTACTGTTAATTTTGTTCCATAATTTTCTAACAATTTATTAAATGATAACTTATAATGAGTGTGATTTGATGAAAAGAAAAATGTTATCTCAGGAAGATAAAGTGATATTTCTTAGGGTCTCCTAGTGATTTAATTTTAACACAAATCTTCTCCAGACTACAAAATTAGCACACTTTGAGCTACTGGTGGTATTATTAATAATAAGCATATACAATATTTGGTATTAAATTAGAGAAATAAATTATGAAAAATTCCCATCATGGAAATACTAAAGATAAAAAATACAAAAGGTGGCCCAGAACATTAGCACAGCTATCCTCATTTGCATTTCATGCCTTGGACCAGGATTTGATCTCCAGCATACCATATGGTCCCCTGCGCCTGCCAGGAGTGATCCCTGAGTGCCACTGAGTGTGACCCTAAACCATGGTGGGGGCATGGTGCTTGCTTTGAAAACAGTTGAGCTTGATTTTATTCCTAGTACCACTAATGGTCTTCTGAACCCCACTAGGAGTATTCTCTGAGCACAGAGTCAGACAAAGGCCAGAAGACAAATGGGCATTGCCCTAAAACCAAAACAAACAAAAGAAAATACAAACACATGCCTTGATATTTACCCACCAGATGAAAAATTATATTTACACAAAATAGCCTGCTTGTTTATAATAATTTTTCTTGACAAATATTAACATCTGAAAGCAAGCAAAATTTTGTATAATAGATAGGTAAATAAATAAATTCCGATTAACTCAATATTATATGTCATCTATCACCAAAAGTAAAAGACTATGAAGTCATGGAAAGATATGAGAAAAATTAGATTGAAATTATCAATTGAAAGAAATCAATGTTAAAAGGCAAAATACTGAATGAGTCTAGTCTCATATAACAATCCAGAAAAAACACTAATATGAGCAGAGTAGAAAGATCACTATTACTAGGGTTGTTGAAAGGAGGATAAAACAATGTTTAGACAGAAAGCAGAGGGTTTATAGAACAGTGAAAATTCTTTGTATGATACTAAAAGATAGATACGTATAAGTATACATTTTTCCAAACCCTAAGAGGTAGAACTCCCAGTATAAATGGCAAATTTGAATAATTATGTATCAATGAAAATCTGTCAATGAGGGGCAGGAGCAATAGAGTAGCAGTACAGCATTTGTCTTGCATGTGTATGACCAGGATGGACCTCAGTTTGATCCCTAGCATCCAATATAGGCCCTCAGGCCAGGAGTGATTTTTTTATTAATGTCTTCGCTCCATGGCCACCCCCATCTTCTTTTTTTTGGGGGGGTTCACACCCAGCAGTGCTCAGGGGTTACTCCTGGCTCCATGCTCAGAAATTGCTCCTGGCAGGCACGGGGGACCATATGGGGCACCAGGATTCGAACCGATGACCTTCCGCATGAAAGGCAAACGCCTTACCTCCATGCTATCTCCCGGGCCCCACACCCCCAATTTCTAAACTCCACCACAGAACATAGTACAAACCACACTACAACCGTGGCAATGAGGAAACAATGAAGGACAACCCCAGGTATAGATAATGAAAATGGCAGCTCTGATGACCCAAAAAGTACCAAACAGCTAGGTATTCTCTTAGATAAGATGTTTAGAGAAGAAATATGGAGGATGTTCATGGAGCTCAAAGAAAGTATAGATTGAGTTAATTGGAACACAAATAAGAATCAAGAACATATAAGATATATATCAGAAAACTTCATACTTAAATAACAGGTCTGAAAAAATTAAATGAAATGAAAACCTCAATGGAAAGCCTCTCCAACGGTGTAACAGTAGCTGCAGACAGGGTCAGTGAGCCAGACGATGAGATGCTGAACAACTCCATATAGCAGAAGAGATTGGAAAAGAACTGTTTAGCAAATGATCAGACAATGGATAAACTACTCAAAGAATGTGAACAGATGAAAATAGAAGTCTTTGATAAACTCAACAGAAACAACATAGGAATCATTAGAGTCCCAGAGACCCAGGAAGAGAATAATAAGGAGTTAGACAAAGAGGAAGAGGATGAAAAAGAAGGGCAAAAAAGGGGGAAAAAAAGAGGAAGAAGAAAAAAGAGGAGGAGGAAGAATAGAAGAGGAAGAGGAGCATAAAGAAAGAAGAAAAAGAAGACAAGAAAAGAAAAGACGAGGAGGAGGAGGAAGGTAGGAATATATAGTTCAATTTGTAAAGCAGATGACTTATAGGTGTCAATGCCTAGATTTGAACCCAGATGATCTCATGTTCATACTCTAATATTCTCACAACTTGTATGAATTCATGTATATCTGTATGTATGAAAATCATATATCATATAATAATAACAACATGGGTCTCAGGACTGATATTTTAAAAATTTGCTAGTTCAGAATAAGTCTAGACCAGCTAAATAAATGTTCGCAATAATCAAATAGTAAAATTTTAATATTTTTAAACTAAACCCCTCACCATTCTTGTACATGGGAGTAAGAAAAAATGTCATACTTCAATTTCTTTTAATGTTATTTTAGTGAAAGATGTATACAGTAAAAAATAGTAAAGAATACATGAATTTTAATTATTAACTAATTATTATAATGAATCCAAATCTGCTGATGTGATAGAGTAATCTAGATTAATAAAAATATTAAAAATGTAGAGTAAGATCTCTGAAGATGTAAACTATAGCCTACTATCTGATGTTGAGTGAGAAAAAAAATAGTAGCCAGCTTTGAGAAGTTCAGTGAAAATGGAATTTTCTCAATGAACCAAACAGACCAGTCTAGAGAAAAGAGATAGGTTTTAGTAGAAAATGAATATAAGTGATTCAATAGAGAGTAACAGGAAGGAGAAAAACAAGATCTCAAGGTAGAAATTTTATTTCAAATTTAATGAGAGGACTTTGGAATGTACACATGGGGCAGTAAAAAAAAAACCTGATCTACATTTTAAAAGCATCAAATAGTGGTTGCTGTGTGCAGAAAGATTTATAGGAGGCAAGAAGGCAATCAAGAAGTTTTAAGGATGCTTTTGCAATAATTCAAACGAGTTGAAAGATGATAATGGTTTAGATAATAATGGAGCTAAAGGTGAAAAACAGTGGATATGGGGGAAAACTGACAAAGCAGCAGTTGTAGTAAATGAGCGAACAGTTGAAACTGAGATAAGCCCTTGACATTTCAGGGTTTAGACAGAATAGAACTGAAAAGGCACCATGCTTTTAAAGGGGGAATAACCTCATCTGAAATTACACAGAAAAAAATAATCATAGTAAAGACATATGTGGCTCTAGTTCAAAGACAACATAATAATAGTGTTTTAAAAACCATTATATGACTTCTACATTTGTCGTTCGAATGACGACTGGACCTCAAGCAAGGAATTCAGATGAAAAGTAACAGGCAACACAAGAGCTACATCATAAAGTTAGAAATGCAGAAGTAAAATAAAAGCAGATTCACCTCACTCAAGCCATATTTAAGTCTGGGTGATTTGTATATTCATATCATTTTATGTTTATTTGAATAAGTTATGGGAAGGTTTTCTTTCAGCAATAACATCAAGAAACTATACTCTATAACTATCAATCACTTTTTATATACCTTAACAGGAAATGAATTTACTCTAAGGATACATCTCAAAAGAAAACATTTTTACACTTTTATATGGTTTACTGTCAGAATTAGCAGCCCATTCACAGTGCAAAAAAGATCAACTTCTTTAAGAATGTGTATAATCAGAGTCTGTGTGTGGTTTGGAGCAGAGAAGCTGATGGCATTGAGTTCTGTCATTTTTCTGACATCTGTCAATGTCTCAAAAAGGCCTCAGTAACTTAGCTTTTGCTCCATGGTGTATACAGTCTGTCATGTACACAGAAGCACTTAGGTGCCACAGAATTTCTATAGGATAAGTCTGATAGACAAGCTACACTGACGAGGTAAAATTTTTATTAGAGAACCATAGATAGCAAAGGAACAAGGCCTTATAATACCTAAGAGCACTTTTGGGGTTGTACCTTTTTTCTCAGGTCAGAAACAGTGTTCACTCAAATTTTAATGCTTCATTCAATATTGTCCTCTATAATTTTATATTTAGTATATTATGCTCCCACATAGACTGGAGTATAGGAAGGTTAATGTTTAATGTGAAAACTTGACTGTTTCTTTTTTAGTAGAAAACACTATTAGTATCCTTAGTACAAAGGAAAGTAATAGCTATCCCAGCTTGACTACCATTTCTTTATTATTTTTCATTTAGTCATCATGAAGTTAAAAAGTTATTCATAATTGGGCTTTAATAATATACTATTTGAACATTAATGCTGCTACTACTGTCTACTTCCCTTCACCAATTGCACTCCTCCTACCCAGTTGTCTCCCACCCACCAGTCTTGAAAAATATATGTTTTTTCTGTAGTTTACAGAACTGCTGCTGTAAGTTTCCATACATACATTTCCATTCATACATTTCAGCATAAGCTTTCATAACATTATCAGCACCAGCTTCTACTCACAGGTGAATGCTTCCCTCCTCCAAAGACACTGCCCCTTCTCTGCCCTGTTCCCAAATCTCTTCAAGGGGCATGTTTCCTATTAAAGACCAGTTTCAAGTTTTTTTTTTTTGTTTTTATTGTCTTTGGATATTTGATATATCACCCTTATGTTTTCTTATATCCTATATATGAAAGAGATCATTCTGTGTCAGTCTCCTGGCTTACTTCACTCAGTCTGTTACTACCCATGTCCCTCAGTGTACAACCAAATTCCATGACTTTATCTTTATTACCAGCCCAATAGTATTCTATTCTGTAAATAGTATTCTGTTGCATGTATGTACCATATATATTTTTATCCAGTCATCTATTATTACGCATTTGGGTTGCTTCAAGATGTTGGCTATAGTAAATAGTACAGAAATGAACAAAGGTTTGTAGATTTCTTTTCTTCATTGTATTTTTGGGCCCTTAACATCTATTCAAAAAGTTGGGTTCTTGGGTCAAATGGGAGCTTAATTCCTAGATGTTTAGGAATGTCTATACTATTTCCTAGAAGGAGTAGACCAGTTGATGTTCCCAGCAGCAGTGAACAAGAGTCCTTATCTCCTTGTGTACATGAAAGCACTGGGTGTTCTTATTCTTTTTGACATGTGCCAGTCTTTGTGGTTTGAGATAATATCTCATTGTTTTGATTTGCATTTAACTGTTGTAGAACATTTTGTCACAGTCACATTATTGTTCTTCTTTGAAGAAATTTATGTTTATTTTCTTGTAAAGTTTTACTGGTGCCTTACATATTTTGTGTATTAATCCATTATCATATAAGTATTGGGTAAATGTTCTCTCCCATCTGTGAGTGGTCTCTGTAGGTTGGTCATCTTTTCTTTGTAAGTATAAAAACTTCTTAATTTAACATACTCCAATTTGAATATTTTGCTTCACTTGTTTGGTCAGTTGCGTTTCATCCTTGAAAATGCCTTTAGTTTCAATGCAATGCAGAGTTCTGCCTATGGTTTTCCTTTATGTACCTTATGGATTCAGGTCTGAAATCGAGCTGTTGCTTTAAGAGCCTCAGAGTTATCCACTCAAATGCCAATTTGTTCTGGCACTTTGGTTTCCCTTCAGGTCCCTGGCATATATATGAGAACTTCCTCCTCTAAGTACTCTAATGTCTGTGTTTGTAAACTCTGTTAGGTGTTTATCCATCTGGTTTTCTTTTCTCATATAGATTGTAATAATCTTTTGATAGCTCACCTTGGATGATTTCTGGTTCTTATACTTTGTCTGCTTGTTGGTTAATTGCAGGTCTTATGATTCTTATCTATAATAATTGTTACTTAAAATTTTAAGAAAATTTAACCACAACTATTCAACTCCAATATCTTGTATATGTTGTACAGTGTCAAGGTACAAGAAGAACTGACTTTTTTGATTGTCAGTGACATAGTTCTTAAAAGCAAAATCTTTAATAGTTCAATCTCATTTTCTTATTTGTGTTTTCTATAGTGAATGCCCCATGTCAAGGTTTGTAGTCTTAATTGCAGTACCTACTATTCAATGAGCTAAAACTAAGCT
>PVKC010041068.1:0-12207 GCA_004027635.1 Crocidura indochinensis | reverse complement strand
TCTGTGATCAGTAGAGGGGTAGGCAACTGGCATGGACTGAGGAGAAGAGTATAGCCTGTTTCCAACTGTTACCTTTATGGAGAAATATCTAGAATTCTAAGTATGTTTAACCTCCAAACACTGAACTCTGGGACCACAAGGGAAAGGGGGATAAAGGGCAGTTTTAATTCCCCAGATGTCTGAACTGCTACAGGCTTCCACTGTATCTCTGACTTGCAGGAGCCACAGCTATAAACCAGTCAGAAAGAATATGAAAGTGCTGAAGTTTGAAAGTTCTTTCCTATCAAACAAGTGACTGGACCACCTCACCCCCACCCCCCACTCTTCCAGGGGCTGAACCCAGGCACTTTTACAAGTCCATCCACATCTTTCACCTCTAGTCTGTGTAGGTACAATCTGCCTAGCTGTGGAATATAGCTCTTTCCTGGATCTAAAAGAGAATTGACCCTGAAGGCCACCAGAGGGCATTGTATAGCAGGGACCCTCCAGGCTGGGCCATCCCAAGCTGGTCAGAGGGAGGGAGAACTCTTAGTGGAAACATTGCCCGCACCAACCTTCTGCCCTTAGATACTCTCCTTCTGCCCTTAGATACTCTCCTTCCGGTGTGTAGAACAACTTCCTCAGAGATTCCACTTCTATATGGGGAGACTGTTTCTGCCTGAATTACAGATGTCTGCTATCCCTATGACCCAAAGACTCCAGAAATATACAGGCCAGAGCAACAGCTGGCAAAAGTGGGAGATAGGAAAGGAAAACAGTGGTGAAGGAAACAGTGGATGCAAGCACAGGACTAGTATCTGTAAGGAAATCTCTAACATGGAGAGTCTATTTCTCATCTCCCCCCCCCCTTCTTGAGTAACCCTTCAGAAGAAAAAGATGACAGCCCTCTGTGTTCTGTTGGTAGTGTGTGAAAATTATCAATTATTAATTATCTAGGGATTCTCATGTGTTATCCAGTGTCTTCCCAGAAACCAAAATAATCAGCCCCATTCAGACACCAGGGTAGACTGAGACTAGGCTGATTAATGTTGCCGTTGCCTTAAGAGAGATATCAGGGGCTGGTGCAATAGCAAAGTAAGTAGGGCATTTGCTTTGCACGTGGCAGCCTGGGTTCAATCTCCAGCATTCCACATGGTCCCCAGAGTCTTCCAGGAATCATTTATGAGCATAGAACTAAGAGTAACTTATGAGAGCCACCAGGTATGATCCAAAACCCAAAGGCTATCAATTGAGCAAGCAAGCAAGTGGAAGGGGGGCATCTGGATGGCAGACTAATGGGCTAATGAGAGGGGGCACAGTTCTTTGAGCATCAAAACAATAATGGGCAGAGCCCAGCAGGAACCCCTAAGAGCCTATGAACAGAGAAGGAAAAAAAAAAACACAACAAAAAAGGCCCCAGACCACTTCAGCAGTTCATTCAAGTTTGGACCTCTCTGGAGGAAGAAGGGACCAACCTATTAGAGTAGGACCCAACTCTTCATATCTGTTTTTGCTTGTTTGTTTTTGTTTTGGGTCCATAACCAGCAGTACTCAGGCATTAATTCTGGCAGGGTCCTGGAGACCATATGGAATGTCAGGGTTCTACTCTGGTGGGCTATCTGCAAAGCAGATGGACTATCACTTGGGCCCCCTTCTTATGTGTTTCTAATGGAGTGAAACTGCATCCTTCAAAACAAGGGTGATAAAAAAAAAATCTGTTGCAAAAAGGTGGAGGGAGTCTCAAGTAGATATTGACTCTGGGTTGGTCTCCTTTTTCCTCCTTTATGGAGTTGAATCACCCTCTGAATAGAGACGTATTTTCCATTGGCTCCTGGATGCCTTCCCTTTATTAACCCACCTGTAGGAAAATATCAGACGTCAAATTGTCAGTGTGAATGCCATGCCTTTCATCGTCCCAGCTGGGCAAGCTGGCCTCTATATTACTATTTATAAATAAAAATAAAATAAAATAAAATAAAATAAAACAACCGGCAGGAATGAGGCACTGGGGAGGGAGACTAAACACTCCTGTCGATGAGCACCATGAACCTCACCTCCCTAGGACCTGGGACCACTCCCTCCCTGTTGGAAGGAGCCCTACATCGCCTTCTGAGTCGGTTTTCTCTTCATCCATCCATCCCTCCCTCCCAATCAGCACGGTAAGTTGCCCCCATCTCCCCCAGATCTCAGAGCGCACGCTAGACGACCTCGGCATCAGGTACCCGGGGATTCCTGGCCCAGAGCGCTCAGCCCAGCAGCTCCTCGGCCAAGCGGTAGAGAAGCCGAGAGTACCAATGCATGCCCGTGGGCTGCGCGGCTCCTCCGGGCAGCAGCGCCCCCAGCGCGTGCAGCAGACGCAAAGGGGCGAAGGCGCGGTGCGCCCACTGGTGGCTCTCCAGGACCGCGTAGCACGAGGCCAGGACGTCGTTGACCAGCAGCGTCCCGTGCGCGGTGAGCGGCGCGAACACGCCCACGGCCTCCTCCCTCGCCACGCGGGCCACGCGCGCCGGCCGGAGCGCGTCCCCGCCGGGCGCCAGCACCGAGTCCCCCGCGCGGAGTCTCCGCGCGAACACCGGGGCGAAGTCGGCGGGCGCGGGCGCCGGGCCTCGGGCGGCGAACACCAGGTGCCAGGGCGTGAGCAGCAGCTTGCGCGGGGGCCGCTCGGTCTCCACGGCCACGAAGGAGGCGCGGCGCTGCAAGTCCCGGTCCAGGAAGAGCAGCACGGGCGTGGGCACCACCCGGCCTGTCGCGTCTGCCGCCAGGACCCAGTCTCCGCCGTGCAGTTCCCGCAGCCCCTTCCGCTCGCCGCTCCGGAGGCGCACGGTGGCATTGCCCGGAAAGCAGCCGCCGGCGCGCACTGCCAGGGAGTTATCTGCGGGGGGCAGGGGGGGAAGGGGAGCGTTGAGCTGGGGCTCGTGGCTCGAGTTTGCGTTTCTCAGCGGGGCGAGGCGACAGGTTCTGGATCCTCAAAGGTGGGCGACAGGCCATCCCACCCACCCCAAGACCTCACCCTCGCCCGTGCCCGGGCACCCCGCAACACGCCTCCCTGCGCCTCCCACCGCTGGCTGGCCCGGGCAAGGGGGACTCACAGCGTCACTCCCAAAGCCCTTGCTGGGGTCACGCCCCGGGGTCGCCTCAGTGTCTCGAGGGTGTCCCCTTGGGAATGGTCTCGCCACCCACCACCTACTGTACCGGCTTTGACCGACACGTGGACGTGGTTGCGGGATTCGTAGTGGACCCAGTCGAAGCCGGCTTCCACCGCCAGGCGCGCCAGCAGGCCGTACTTGTTGCGGTCGCGATCCGACGTGGTGATGTCCAGGGCGCGGCCTTCGTAGTGCAGCGAGTCCTGCGCGTGGTGGCCGTCCTCGTCCCAGCCCTCGGTCACGCGAAGGCGCACTCCAGGCCACATGTTCCTCACGGCGATGGCCAGGGCGTTCACCCGCTCCTTGCAACGCTGGCGGGCACAAAGGTGGTCGGAGGCGTGCGAGCCGAGCGCGTCCTCTGGCTTTCCCAGCCCACCCGTCTCCCCCCTCGTTTCTGGGCTCTCAGCTGGACAGAGGGCGTCTGGGGAAGCGAGAAGCCGCGTAGGTGTCGTCGCCTTCTAGAGTCCCCTTCGCCAGAGCTTCGTTGGGCCACTGCGGAGTCAACCGCTTAAGTTGCCGAGGGGCGCACATACCTGCGCGTCCCCACTTTCTGGGCCCGCCCTAGTCGCCTCTCAGCCCGGGACCAGGCTCCCCCTGAGCTGGGGGCAAGAGTCTGAGTGGGCGAGCTGGGCAGCCGGGCAGCCTGGCGCAGAGAAGCCCCTGTTTGGGCCCGTCACCCGCCCCGCTGCCCTCCCTGGGCCTGACTCATCTTTTGTTTCGTTGCCTTCCCTGGCAAGGGGCATCGCTTCCTTCCTTCCTTCCTCCTCCTCCTTTCGGGCATCGAGCATTAACCCTCGTTGGCGCAAGTGCCCCCCGTAGAGGTGCCCGAGGGAGCGGAGCGGGAGTCAGGCTGCCGGAGCAAAGGGCTGGGGTGGCGGGGGCCGCGCCAAGTACAATGGCTATTCTCCGAGATGACTTAAGCGAGCGAGAATCCCGGGCCGAGGCCGGGACGCGCGGGGAGAAGCGGATTCAGCAGCTAAATCCCACAAAGGCGCTTTTCAGCCGCCCGGGCACAGCAAGAGGAAAGGGCAGAAAGCCGCGCCCCTCATCCCCGCTCCACCGGCGGGTCCCCTCCCCCAGGGCCGCCTGCCCTCCCGGTCCCAGCTCGGGCCCTGCAGCCCCTGGGCTCCCGGCTGTCCGGAGCGGCGTGGGAGTAGCACCTGAGGCTAACGGGAGGTGCCCGGACGCAGATCTGCGAGGCCTCCTGCAGGGAGCTGAGTGGACGATTAGCAGTAGCAGATGGAAATGTGCACCCCGGGAGTGAGCGCCTGCTTATCTCTGCCTCGAGCCCAAGACCTTGGAACTCAGCTACGCGGCCGCCTGGGGAGGAGGCGCAGAGCGTAGCTTCCTCTGCCCCCCTTGGCTCGCCCCTCCGCCCGGGTTTTGGCCTAACTATCCTTGTGCCGAGCCTTTGACACCTCCGCAACGCTGGAGAGGAGGTGGGGGGAGACAGGAAAAGTGGTAACTCCTTCCAACTTTTTGTCATTTTGTCCCCTAACGAGGCCCTGAGTCCTTGACCTGCGGGGGCTGCAGCCCAATGCAGAGCCAACTCAATGGATGCCTTTAGCCGCCAGCGTGTGGGAGATAAGCAGGATGAGGGGGTTCCCAGGCCTGTCAGGGTTCTTCTTGGGACTGTCCCTTGTTCTGTTCCCACTGTTGAAGACCTCAGCTAGAGCGAAGACCCACAAACTCTGTCCTAGGACCAAGGAGGGAAAGGGTGGCCCCTTCCGAATGGCTGGATAGGAGCAAGACTGTTTTGCAAGAGCAAGAAAGATCTAGAGGCCCCCCCCCCACAGGTTTTTCTAACAAAGTAACCTAGAAAACTATGGCAATTAATCAAAGGAAATCCGTACCCCTCCCTCTCTCCCCACCTACTCACTCCATACACAATTAGGTGGTGTAATGGAAAGTATAGGCCACATAGGGCCAGGCGTACTGAATTCCAGTCCCAACCATGCCACTGCTTAACTGCAAATATTTTATTCAGCCGCTTATCTTCCTGGGACCCAGTTCTCATCTATAAAATGGGGGTAGACATGGAAGGTGACCTCCAAATTTTTCCCACTTCTGGCATTAGAAATGGCTGACCAGAAAGGATTCTCTCGCCAGGTACTGTTAACCCCATATTGTTTAAGTTCTGCTCTGCGACAGACGCTCAACAAGTTGTAGTTGGATTTATATTCTGAATTCTTGGATTTTTTTTTATTTGTGTTTTTGGGCTGATTACTCAAAGGACCATTAAGAGATGCTGGGGGTCGAACCCGGGTCCGTCCTGGGTGGAATGCGTGCAAGGCAAACACCCTAATGCTGTGCTATCACTCCGGCTTCTATATTCTGAATTCTAAGGAAACTTTCTGGTGCTAAGCTGAGCTGGAAGGTCAAGGGAGCCATTTGATACTCAGGTGGGACATCAGTTTTCATGGAGAACTTCTTTTCTTCTAGGAATTCGTCTAGACTCTCTAAACTAATTGCCCTGGTTCTAGGAGTCCTCTGCCAGGTCAGACGTCACTCCTGTCCAGCCCCTCCTCAGGTAGGTTACCTGACAACCGGACTGACTCTTGGCTGCCACACCCCCTACTTTCAATCTCTTTGGCCCATCGAGCTTCTATAATCATCAGGTTAGGAGCTAGGCTAAGGGTAGAGCTTTCTGTTTGCTGCCCAGCCAGATTCTGGCCCCCAGCTCACCCCAGCCCTTTCCTGCCTGGCTGGGTAACTGACCCCCGGTCCACGCCTCAGCCATTTCCCGTCTCGCCTGCCGCCATCCTCCTTTCCCCGCCCTCAGTCTCTCGCAGCTTTACCCTCACTAGTCCCTCCTCCCCCCATCTCCCCAACCCAGGCTCTCCCAGTGGGATGCCCTCTGCTTGCTCACCCCTGTGCGTCGTCGGCCTTTGGGGTGGGGGTTTTGAGGAAAGGTCTTTGAGACCCAGGTCCCTTAGGTAAAGCCAGACTGCACTTCACCTTGCTGCCACAGAAAACAAGGTGGCAGTCCCTAAGGTGCTGCTGCTAAGGTGGGGAGAGGACCCCCTTACCTCTGTCATCAGGCGGTCGGCGCCACTGTTCTCCTCATCCTTGAAGATGATGTCGGGATTGTAGTTGGGCACCAGGTCCCGGAAGCGCTCGGAGCCCCTTGCCACCCTCCCCTCCGCCGGCCCACTGGCGCCCAGGGTCCGCTCGGGAACGCTGGGCACAAATTGCTTGTAGAGTAGCGGCACGAGCTGCTTGCGCACGTAGCGACGTCTGCCCACCGGCCCCCGGCCAGGCCCGCAGCTCTGGGCCGGCAGCGCCAGGAGTGCCAAGCAGCACAGGGGCACCAGACGAACTGGCAGCGCCATGGATGGAGCGAACTCGGACCCAAAGGGAACGTTCTTGCTCTCACCAGCAAGCCCGTCAGTTGGGCATTTCCCCAGGCACCAGAGCGTGCAGCAGGCAGTGCTACCCACAGAGTGCCCTAGAGCGCTTGTGGCTCTGCACACCTGGCTGCCCGGAGCCTTCCTTACATGCTCCAGGGGAACCTGGAGCCTGCTACTGACGGACCATCACAGCAAGGAAAGGTGATGGTGGGTGAGTGCCAGTCCAGCCCCTAGTTCTCGCCGGGTCTGGCGCTGCCAGAACGCTCGGCTCCGCCTTAAGTTGCCCCTGGCCCCGCCCCCGCCCTACTCCCAGGACCGCCCGCCCCCTCCCACTGGGGCGGGGGCTCTAGCAGATCACCACCTATTCTGTGACAAGTGTGTCCCATCCAAAATATTCGGTAGGCACTTGACCAAGAAATTTAGTAGTTCCATTCTCAGCGCCTAGATAAGCATCTTTCTGCCTCTGCGTAAGGCTGGTACTGAACCACATGCTTGGTTAATGTCCCAAAAGCTACCTGGGCAGACCATGTCCTCTTGGTAACATCCACAAAGGAATGGGCTTCCAGTTCTTGTACACCAGCAAAGCCCTTTGGGTGGGCAACCTGTGATGTTCCCCAATTTGCATCTCACTTCACTCGGAACTAACGAAGTCTGGCAGAGGACACCAGCAAATTTCTTCCCGTTGGCTTTGCAGTCAAACCGGGCGGGCTTGGTACTGTCTGGTTTAGGATTTTAAAGCTGGCATTGCTAAAACTCAACTGCTCCTTCTTTTCAAATGAGATATTAGATAGGAAGTTGCTGGAATATGCTGGTTCTGTGAAATCTGGTGGGTGGCTTGTTGCTTTTGCCATACCTGGTAGTGCTCAGAACTTATCTCTGGAAGAACCACAGAGGGTACTGGGAACTGAACCCAGGTTAGCAATGTGCAAGATGCTGTACCATCACTAGTCTCAGCTTTTTGCTAAACAATTAATCAATGTTATCATTTAAAAATCATGTTTTTGGTGCTGGAGAGATAGCACAGCAGTAGGACATTTGCTTTGAATACAGCCAACAAAGGATGGACCCTGGTTCAATTCCCAGCATCCCATATGGTCCTGAGCTTTCTGATTATAGAGCTAGGAGTAACCCAAAGTGACCTGGTATGATCCCCCCCAAAAAAACCCATGATTTTGGTCACACCTGGCAGTGCTTAGGGACTATTCCTAGCTTTGTACTATGAGAAGTGATAGCAGGCCAAACAAGCCTTATCTCCTATACTTTCTTCAACCCCACATAATCTTTTTTTGGATTCAGGTATTTGGGCAATATCCAGTGGTTCTTGCAGTACCATATTGGGGAAGAGGTAGTCTGGATATACAAGGCAAATGGCCTACCTGCTATAATTTCTCCAACTCCCTGAAATTACTTATAAAGAACCTTCCAAGATGCCACACCCTGCCATCTGTTCCTTTGCTGAATAGTATGTATTAGAATAACTTTTCCTTAACAAGACCTTTTTTCCCTCAACTATTCCCAATATAGTGCTGGAGATTGACTCCAGGGGTCCCATATGCAAAGTATGCACAACAGCTTTCAGCTATTTCTCTGGCCCAACAATGATGCAGTTCCTAAAGGTACATTTCTCTTGTACCCCAAGATCAACGAAGTGCAGGACTGTAGAAGGGTGCTCAACAATTATTTGCAAGTTCTACACTTTTGGTGTACTCCATATTCACCTCTTCCTCAATTCTAGGGCTAGCACTGAGCCAAGTTTGTGTAACTTTACAAAAAGAGCTTCCCTCCTGAATGCCCTTTGCAATACCTGGTTGTCATCAGCAATAAAGTAACCATGTAGTGGCTGAGACTAAAGACACCCAGAGACACTACAATGCTTAAGCTTAATAAAACCCTAAGCAGCATTTTTACACTTAACCTAAAGATAAGGAGAACTTACTTGCATTGCATTTGAGGCAGTGACTCTGAATCGATAGTTCTCAGAGACAAGACTAACCCTGTCAGCCACTTTTTTGGTGGGAGCAAGAGGAAGTTCCCAAAAAGTGCTCAGGGGCCCATGTGTCACCCCAGTGATACTTGGCCAACAACAAACTGGGGCCTTGCTTGTGGACTGCTTGGGCTCAGCAGTGCTGGAAGCTTGCAGGGGATTATGTCCTGTGGTGCTGGTGAGAGAACCAAGATCTAAACTTGGAACCCTGTTACTGTATACGTACATGAGGCACATGATCTTAACTGATGATGATCTCTGCAGCTCTGATAAGCCTCTTCTTTGATTTTACAAACTTATTTAGCTTTACTCTTTCTTCAGAAAAAATATATTCCCTTAGCATCCCTGGACCTCCCTAAAATTTACTTTTTTTTTTTTTAGGGGGGGTCACACTACTGGCAGGCTCAGGGGACCATATGGGATGCCGAGATTCGAACCACCGTCCTTCTGCATACAACAAGGCAAACACCCTACCTCCATGCTATCTCTCCGGCCCCAAAATTTACCTTTAAAATGCCCTTCAATTGTATATGAAACTTCTATTGCCCCCATGGATCATTCCAGCATTGTCCATTTTAAGAAACATTATTCTGGCGCTGGTGAGGAGGCGCTAGAGGTAAGGTGTTTGCCTTGCAAGCGCTAGCCAAGAAAGGACTGTGGTTTGATCCCCCAGCGTCCCATATGGTGGCCCTAAACCAGGGGCGATTTCTGAGCACTTAGCCAAGAGTAACCCCTGAGCATCAAATGGGTGTGGCCCAAAAAACAAAAAACATTATTCTACATTTGACAGTAAGTCAGGGATCTCCTGTACCCAACATGCTTAACCCACTCACAACAATCAATTGGGGGCCAGAGAAAGAGCACAGTAGCAGGGCATTTGCCTTGCACGTGGCCCACTCAGTATGGATCTGGGTTGGATTTCTGGCATCCCATATGGTCCCCGACCCCCAAAAGCGATTTCTGAGTGTAGAGCCAGGAGTAATCCCTGAGCGCTGCCGGGTGTGGGCTAAAAACCAAAAAAAAAGGGGGGGGGGGCTAGAGAGATAGCATGAAGGTAGGGCGTTTGCCTTGCATGCAGAACGGTGGTTTGAATCCCGGCATCCCATGATTCCCCGAGCCTGCCAGAAGTGATTGCTGAGCATTGAGCCAGGAGTAATCTCTGAGTGCTGCTGGGCTGCTGGGTGTGACCCAAAAAACAAAAACAAACAAACAAAAAATTTTAAAAAAAATTAACCGGACCTATTCTAATAATCAATTGGGTATTAGAATAGGTCTGGTTACTAATCAGCTTTGAGCAAGCCAACCAAGGCAAACCATCTAGCTACTCACTGCCTAACACCCAACTCGTACTAATGATGATGATGGAGGGAAAGGAAAAGATGGTGAGTCCCTATTTTGAAATTTTTGGGGTCATACCTAGGGATGCTCAGGGCTTACTCCTGGCTCTGCTGAGGGGTTACTCCTGGTGATGCTAAAGGTCAAACCTGAGTCAGCTGCATACAACGCTAGTGCGCCAGCCTCTGTACTATAGCTCTAGCCCCAAAATCCCTTTTTCTATCAATACTCAACTAGTGCGAGCAAAGCTATCAAATAAACAGACAGTCCCTTTGCAAAACCAAACCAACCCTGGAATCAACTTTATTGCTAATGGTTGAGGTCTCTTCCTCCCTATACCCTGATCTCTCAGGTGGTCCAAAGCACCTCTAAGGTTAACACAGTGCTTAAGGTTTAGCTGGGCCGAGGCCAAGGAGACAATCTACCTCACAGGTCAGTCCTAGGCTCAGTCCCTCCCTTGCCCCCACCCACCCTATTGCACATCAAATCATGTAAACATGGCTAGTGGGCATAGCCCGAACAGCAGTGAGGCAGACTGATGTGTAAACGGATGTGGGACCAGGGGCCAGACCCAGAGTTACCTCATATTGAGGCCCACAATTAAATCTGCAAAAAAGATGGCCCTGGTCCCAAACTGGCTCAGATTATGCAAGTGCAGATGGCCCAGCTCCCCTCTGCTACCCACCCCCTCAGATTCCAAGCCTCAAGGTTCACCCACCCCCGGGTGCCCTCTGGCTCTGGGCAGCAGATGGCAGTGTCCAGTTTTCTCCTTTCCACCCCCAAGCTGGAGATCACTGGTGCTGGGTCTTCCTGGCTGCCCGGGGAAAACCGGAGACAGGCAATGGCAATCTGTCCAGCCCTGGAGAAGAGAAACAGGCAGTCAAAAGTTAAGCTAGGTCTAAACCTAAGGGCAAGTGGTAAGACAACAAAGCAACAGAATGGGGAGATGAGGTATATACAGAGCAGAGAATGCCAATTCCCGTGCTGGGGAAACAGTGATCCAGAGGATCCCTCTCACAACCACTCCACATCAGTGTCCCTACTCCCACTTACCAAAGGCCCTAATCAGCTCTGCCCGCACAGCTGCAGTGAAGGTTTTCACCAAACAGAGAGTGGTGAGGCCTGCAAAGGCTGCATTGTAGAGGAACACAATGTAGAAATTGCCCAGCCAGTTGAAGCGTCCAAAATCACCCAGAAGGTCAAAGCGAGTGAGTCCTGAAGTAGAAAGGCCAGGATGAGAGGGAAGAATCCAGCTTTCTGCTGCCTCCCCGTGGTTTCACTTTATAATGCAGTATTGTTGCAGTTTAAAGGTTGTTATCCCTGGCACAGGTAAAATGGTTGGCTAACCCAGGTTAGATTGATCCCCAGTATCCCATACAGTCAGTCCCCTGAGCCCACCGGAAATGATCCCTGAGAGATCCAAGAGTAAGCCTGAGCTCTGTCAGGGTATGGCCCCAAACCAAAATATATAAACAAGACAAAGTTTGTTCTCTCCTCTACATTATTACTGTTCCCCCTCTTCTATCTATCTCTGTACATTGGTTCTATCAGCACTAGACTAGCTTCCATTTTCCCTTTCAGGTTGTCATTTATATCTCCAAGGAAGCCTCATTGACTTCTGGTATCCCCAAAGACCCCTTGGATGCACTCCTTTTCCTAGAACCAACAAGCTGGTCACTGAGTATTTAGGTAAACAGAAGAGTGTTGAGGTAAAGAACTCAGATTCTAGGGGCCGGGCGGTGGCGCTGGAGGTAAGGTGCCTGCTTTGCCTGCGTTAGCCTAGGATGGTCAGCGGTTTGATCCCCTGGTTTCCAATATGGTCCCCCAAGTCAGAAGCGACTTCTGAGCGCGTAGCCAGGAGTAACCTCTGGGCATCACTGCGTCACTGGGTGTGGCCCCCCCACAAAAAAAAGAACTCAGATTCTATGCAGATTCCAGGATCTTTAATACAGAAACATGAGGGGCGGGCGGTGGCGCTAAAGGTAAGGTGCCTGCCTTGCCTGCGCTAGCCTAGGACTGAGCAGACTGCGGTTCGATCACCCTGTGTCCCATATGGTCCCCCAAGCCAGGAGCAACTTCTGAACGCATAGCCAGGAGTAATCCCTGAGCCTCACTGGGTGTAGCCCCCCCCCAAAAAAAAAATACAGAAACATGATACCAACAACAGAGACTGTGAAAAATTAAAGTGTATTAGCACTACAGACAATGACCTGGATTGGACAAACTAGTTTGCCTGTGGCCTAGAGTTGCTCTTCTGCCAGGAAACTTCAGGGGTAGGGTCTCCTTGTATTTAGGCCAAGGTTTTTCCTTTCCATGTCCCTCATATTTTGGTGGGCATATGCAAACAGAATCCACAACTCTAACAACATTTTTACGGTGTTCCTTTGACTCTAAACCTTATTAAAAAAAAAAAAAA
>PVKC010041067.1:0-12215 GCA_004027635.1 Crocidura indochinensis | reverse complement strand
TTTTTTTTTTTTTTTTTTTTTTTTTTTTTGGTTTTTGGGCCACATCCAGTGACACTCAGGGGTTACTCCTGGCTATTCGCTCAAAAGTCGCTCCTGGTAGGGACAGGGGACCATATGGGGAAACGGGGGATCGAACTGAGGTCCGTCCTAGGTTAGCGCAGGCACCTTACCTCCAGCGCCACTGCCCGGCCCCATATAGTAAGTCTTCTATAGTTTCACACAAACATTTTTTGTTTTTGTTTTTATTAAGATACACCCAGCAGTACACAGGGGTTATTTCTAGCTCTGTGCTCAAAAATCACTCATGGCAGGCTTGGAAGAACATATGGGATGCTGGGGATCAAGACCAGGTACATCACGGATCAGCAGTGTGCAAGGCAAACACCATACCACTGTGCTATCGCTCTGGCCCACTCACAGAATTTATAGTTGATGTTTTAAGTCCTTGAAGAAGTTTTTCTGAATTTTAATAGGGATTGCATTGAAACTATACAGTAGATTAAGTAAAATGGTCATATTGATGCTATTGATCCTCCAAATCCATTAGCATGGAATGTTCTGTGATTTCCTTAGGTCTTCTTCAATTTCTTTTGAGTTGTTTTGACGTTTTCGTGGTATTGGTCTCTCAACTCTCTTGATAGGTTGATTCCTAGGTACTTGATAGTTTGAGACACTATTTAAATGGGAAAGACTATTTGATCTCTTTCCTGAGTTGTATTTGTATAAAGGAATGAAACTGTCTTTTGTGTTGTAACTTTGTAGCCAGCCTGGCATCTTTGCTATATGGTTTATTGTTTCTACCAGCTTTTCTGTTAGGGTATTTAATGTATATTATCATGTCATCTGCAAATAGAAATAGTTTGACTTCCTCTTTTTGATTTGGATTCGTTTGATATTTTTTCTTTAGTCTGATTTCTATTTCTAGGACTTCTAGTACTATTTTGAATAAGAGTTACTGAACTTAAAGTAAATGATTTCATTTTTTTCATTTAAGATTTATATTGGCTGTTGGATTTTTATAGATATCCTGAGAAAGATTTCTTTCACACTTATTTGCAGAGAATTTTCATCATGAATGGGTATTGGATTTTGTCAAATGCTTTCTCTGCATAGATTGATATAATACTATGATTTTTATCCTTCCTTTTACTGATGTTGTGTATGATGTTGATTGATTTGCATATATTGAACCATCTTTGCATCCCTGGGATGAAACCCATTTGGTCATGTTAAATAATCTATTTTTGGTATGTTTCTTTTTTGTTTGTTTATATATACTTTATTTTTAAATATATTTATTTAAACACCTTGATTACAAATATGATTGTAGTTGGGTTTCATTCATGTAAAGAACACCCCCTTCACCAGTGCAACATTTCCATCACCCATATTCCAATCTCCCTTCTCTACACCCCACCTAACTCTGAAAGGTTTTCTTCTTTCCTATTCATTCACATTGTTATGATAGTTATCAATGTAGTTATTTCTTTTACTGCACTCACCAATCTTTGTGGTGAGCTTCAGGTCGTGAGCTGGACCTTCCAGCCCTTCTCTCTTTTATCTCAGAGAATTATTGCAAAAAATTGTCTTGTTTTTCTTAAAATCCATAGACGAGTGAGATTATTCTGCATCTATTTCTCACCTTCTGACTTACTTCGCTCAGCATATTAGATTCCATGTATATCAGAATCTAAGGGATCGAGTAAAAGCAGTACTGTGAGGAAAATTTATAGCTTTGCAAGCACACATCAGGAAGAAAGAAGGAGCATACCTCAATAACTTAATGACTCAGCTTATAAAATTAGAAAATAGACAACAAAAGGAACCAAAAATAGAGAGACAGAAGGAAATAGCAAAGCTGAGAGCAGAAATCAATGAGGTGGAAACCAAAAAACAATCCAAAAAATCAATGAAAGCAGAAGTTGGTTCTTTGAAAAAAATAAACAAGATTAATTAACCATTGGCAAAACTAACAAAGAGAGAAAATCGATCATTTGTATTGAAATGAAAAGGGGAGATCACTACAGGTATTTCAGAGATTCAAAGGGTAATCAGAGACTATTTTGAGAAACTATGCCACTATATATGAGAACCTAAAAGAAATGGATAAATTCTTAGACTCTTATAACCTTCCACGGTTGAATAAGGAGGATGTAGCAGATCTAAACACCCTCATCACTATTGAGGAAATTAAAACAGTAATCAAATGTCTGCCCCAAAACAAAACCTCAAGCCCAGATGGATTCACTAAGAATTCTTTCAAATCTTTTAAGCGGAAGTACTACCAATCCTGGCCATGGTCATTCATAAAATTGAAAAAAACAGAAACACTTACAAATAGCTTTTATGAAGTCAACATCACCTTGATACCAAAATCAGACAGAGAAGCCAATAAAGAAAATTACAGACCAATATCCCTCATGAATATAGATGCAAAGATCCTGAACAAAATACTGGAAAATAAGAACCAATACCAAGAAGTCATCAGGAAGATCATTCACTATGATCAAGTAGGTTTCATATTAGGAATGCAAAGGTGGTTTAGCATCCATAAATTTATGAACATAATATGCAACATCAACAAGAAAAATAAAAATCGCATGATCATATCAATAGATACAGAAAAACATTTGATAAAGTTATATAATCTTTTTGATGTGTTGTTGGATTCGGCTTGCTATATTTTTGTTAAGAAGTTTCTGTATCAATGGTTAGCACTGAAATTAACCTGTAGTTTTTCTTTCTTGGTAGTATCAATGTCAGCTTTGAGAATGAGCATGATATTAGCTTCATAAAATGTACTAGAGAGGATTTCTATCTTTTCTATATTTTGTAAGAGTCTAAGGATCAATGGTATTAATTCTTCTCTGAATGTTTGATAAAATTCACCTGTAAACCTGTTTGGTCCTGGACTTTTATTCTTCGGGAATTTCTTAATTACTGTTCCAATTTCCTTACTTGTAATTGGCCTATTTAGGCTTTCTATTTCCTCTTTCTTCAGTATTGGAAGATGACATTTTTCTAGAAATGTTTATTCTAGGTTCTCTAGCTTAAGAGTACAGTTGTTCATAATAATATCTGATGATGTTTTGAATTTCTTTAGGTTCTCTTGTAATCTCTCCTTTTTCATTTCTAATCCTATTTATTTGAATATTTTCCATATTTATTCTTGTGAGTCTTGCCAGTGGTTTGTCTATCTTGTTTATTCTTTTAATAAACCGGCTCCTGGTTTTCATCAATCCTTTGATTGTTGTTGTTTGTTTCTATTTTGTTGATTTTTTTTTTAGTTTTTAGGCCAAACCTGGTGATACTCAGGGGTTACTCCTGGGGATGTACAAGAAATTGCTCCTGGCTTGGGGAACCATATGGGATGCCAAGGGATCAAACCATGGTCCCACCTAGGTTAGCGTGTGCAAGGCAGATGTCTTACCACTTGTCCACTGCTCCAGCACCTCTGCTCTGATTTTTATTATTTCTTTTCTTCTGTTTGTGTTTGGGTTCCTTTGCTGTTGGTTTTCCAGATATTGAAGTTGTACCTTTAGGTTGCTGATTTTGTTATTTTTTTTCTAATGTAGGCCTGTATATCTATGAGTTCTCCCCAAATTACTGTCTCCCAATTTGCTGTGTCTTATAGATTTAGGCAATTTGTTTCTTCAGTATCAATTGTCTCAGGAATCTTTATTTCTTCCTTGATTTTTTCCTTGATCAGCTGCTATTGAGCAGCATATTGTTTAGTCTCCAGGTGTTAGATTTTCTCCATATCTTTTTCTTTTACAATCAATATTGATCTGTGGCATTGTGACCTGATAAGTACTTGATATAATTCTTATAATTGTTACATTATGTAAGTTATACTTGCATCCAAAAATGTGATCTTTCCTAGAGAAGGTTACATGTGCAGTTGAGAAGAATATGTATTCAGATTTTTGAGGATCAAAGTCCCTGTATAGATCCATTATGAATGCTAGTTTTTATAGTTTCTCAGTTAGAGTTCATAGGTCTTTGGTAGTGTTCTGCCTAGTGGATCTGACCAGTGGTGATAATGGTATTTCGAAATCTCATACTGTTATCATCTTTCCATCCATATGTTTCTCTAGATTTGTAAGTAAAAGCCTTACATATTTTGCTGGGTCTACATTTGGTGCATAGTTGTTTATCATAGTTAGTACTTCTTTGTCTATTCCTCTGAGCAATAAGTAGTGTCCATCGTTGTCTCTAAGTACTTTCTTCAGGTTGAATACAATTAGTCTGATACAACTATGTATGCCCCAGCTTCTTTATTCCAGTAGCATGTATAATTGTTTCCCATCAATTTATTCTGTGTCTGTCATTCTGAAATTTTAAGTGTTTCCTTCAAGCAACAGATGTCTGAGTTTTGTTTCTTGATCCAACCTGCTACTTTTGATGAGAGGGTTTAATCCTTTGACATTTAAGGAAACTTGACAGAAAGCGTTATGTGTCATTATATTATGTTGCTATTACCATTGGGTATATGATTTATATAATTCTTTGAGTAATTAACTTGGATTCCAAATGTTACAGATAGGGGCTATATCTCAATTTGGTTCCATATAACAGTATATCCAGAGGAGTAGTTAAGTATCAGATAGTATAGTATGTATGACAAAACCAAATATAATACATTTGCCCTACAGAAAGCTTTATTAAAGGAAGTTCCAGGTACCTGAGGTTGGGAAGTTGTGGCAGCAATTCACAATCCATATAGAAGATAAAATATGAATTCAAATAAATATTTGTGGCATATACTGGTAAAAAAAATTTGTGGATAAAAATATAGTGGCTTAGTTATTAATAAAATATCTTTGTTAGGGTCTATACCATTTCTTCTTCCTCCTCACTCTCACCACTAGAGAACAGGTTTCTGTTTTTTAGCAAGTTCTAGAAAGAGTGGAATAGAAACAAAAACGGGAATAAAAAATGTGAAGTAGACTCATGGGTAAGATTACCTTTGAGTTTTGAACTTGGAATCTCTTTTGTGTGTGTGTGTGTGTGTGTGTGTGTGTGTGTGGTTTTTGTGCTCAGGGTTTACTCCTGGCTCCATGCTCAGAAATTGCTCCTGGCAGGCACGGAGGACCATATGGGACGCCGGGATTCAAACCAATGACCTTCTGCATGAAAGGCAAACGCCTTACCTTTATGCTATCTCTCTGGTCCCTGAACTTGGAATCTCTTTACCTATAAGAATCAAACACATTGCCAACAGAAACAGAAAGGAGCTTAAGAAAGAGTGAACGTTCCTCAAATCAGTGAACGAGATCACAGTTCCAGAAGAGAGGAAACTGATTAAACAAATCAAACTGGAAAACCAAACTCTCCTTAGAAAGCTGAAACCAATGAATCAGAACAAAAGTAGGCAAGTAGGCCAACCTGGACTAAATACCTTGCACCATATATGATTAACCAAACCCAAATTCCTCCCTTTCTCCCTCCTTCCCTCCCTCCCTCCTTTCTTCCTCTTTCTCTTTCTGTCCCTCGCTCCCTTTCTCCCTCCCTCCCTTCCTCTAATTCAATTTTCCTTTCACACTTCCTTCCTCCCTCCATCCTTCCTTCCATTCCTTTCTTCATTTCTTCCTCCCTCCCTTCCTCAATCCTCCTCTCCCTTCCTCCCTTCATTTCTTCCTTCCTCCCTTTCTCCATCCCCTCCTCCATTCTTCACTTCCTCTTTCCTCCCACCCTCCCTTTGTTCCTCCCTTCTTCCATCATTCCCTCCTTCCTTTCTTCCTTCTCCCTCCCTTCCTTCCTACCTCCCTTCCTCCATTACTCCCTTCCTCCCCCAGTCCATTTTTCCTCCCTCCCTTCCCTTCTACCTCCCTCTTTGCCCTCCTTCCTTCCTTTATTTCTTCCTCCCTCCCTTCCTCCCTTTCTCCCATTGTTCCTCACTCCCTCTCTTCTTCTCTCCTTCCCTCCTTTCCTTCCTTCATTTCTTCCTTCCTCCTTCCTTTTCTTCCTCTCTCCCTTCCTTTCCCTTTCTCCATTCCTCTCTTCCTGCTTCCTTCCTTCCTCCCTCCATTTCTCCCTCCCTTCCTTTCTCCCTCCCTCCTTGCCCTCCTTCCTTCATTTATTTCTCCCTCCCTTCCTTTCTCCCTCCCTTCCTCCCTCCCTCTGTTCCTCCGTTTCCCCTTCCTTCTTTCCTCCATCCCTCCTTTGTTCCTCTCTTTTCTCCTCCCTTCCTTCCTTCCTTCTTTTCCTCCCTCCTACCCGCCCTCCTTCATTCCCTTCCTGCTCCCTTCCTTCCCTCACCCTTTCTTCCCTGCTTCCTTCCTTCCTTTTGCCCTCTCCCCTTCCTTCCCTCCCTTCCTGCCTCCTTTCTCCCTTTTCTTTCTTTTCTCTCTCTTTTTCTCTCCCTCTTTCTCTTTCCTGTTTTCTTGCTTGCTTTTGTTCTTTTTTAATCTTAATTTTGTTCTTGGTTTTTGAGTACATGGTCAAGGTTCAGGAATATTTCTGGTTCTATGTTCAGGATTTATTACTAGTAGGCTCAGGGGACCACAATTGATGCTAGGATCAAACCTGAGCCAGCTTTTTGCAAGGCAAGCTCCCTACCTTACTTTACCTTACCTTACTTTACCTTACCTTACCTTGCCCTGCCTTATCCTACCCTACCCTACCCTACCCTACCCTACCTAACCTACTGTACTATCACTTCAGCCCCGTATTCTTTCTTCTCATAACAAGAAGTTAGGAAAAACATGTTCTTTGTTAAGGCATTCTGTAATCTATTATTGCAAATGGAAACTTTGCCAGCATCCATCTCAACTCTAATTTGAACAGGGAACATTGGGTAAATAGATTTTATGTTATTCAGACAAAATAGTGCTATGCTGTGCCCAGCTTCTGTATTGTAAAAATGGGAGGACAAGAGCACTATGCTTCTCTGGTAGAGTGGGAACAAATCATTAGTGATGGGAAGGAAGGATCTTCACAGCACAATTTTCATACATTCTCTGGGAGAAAAATGCAACTGAAAATAATTGAGGCAATGGATAGAGCACTTCCTCTAAGTTCACTGAAACTTGGTTGAAACTGTGCCAATGTTAGTATGCCAGTGTTATGTCTTTGGACCAGTTGCTCAGATTCTCTGAGGCTTACTATTTTCTCTGTAATATTATAGCACTGTATTGCTTCATGTATCACTTCATGTCTTGTTATAAAGGTTAAATGAGGTAACCTGAATAAATACCCCAGTATATTATCTGGCTATGAGTACATATTTCTCTGTTAACAGAAGGACAGAAGTTCAATGCTATTTTAATCTGAGCTTTATAGGTTCCATATAGTAGATACTGCTACCCTAATAAGAGTAATAGGAGAACACTGTGCTGCATATAAAAAAGTTGCAATATATACACGATGTGCCCTTGCCTCCAGCTTAGAGTCCATCAAACATACTCCGTAAATGATAAGAAAGTAAATAATGAAGGTTTTTAGATAATACAAATTTGGTCACATTTATTCAGTTCTTCTATATTTGAACATAAGCTGTTATAGGCTAAGTGTGAGTGGGTAGAATAAATATGACTGTATTTCAATAAAACTTTATTTATAAGACAATAAATAAGACTTAGAGAGGTACAGTTTAATAATTTCTCCTCTTTATTATAAAAGATGTTGGAAAATCCGTAAGCAAAATGGAAATGAAAAGAGTGTGTTGGTTGGAAAGAATAGCAACAGCTCATTTATTGTGAGTTTCATAATAGCTCAGTTACATATTTTCCACAACCAAGTACAAGACATCAGGGTCAAGAACTTCTCTTTCCAATCTCAGTCTTCAGTGGAGATTTGAAGATATTGCTTAATGTGGGACCATTAGTAATTCTTGCATGACAGTTAGCAGAGTTTAACTGACTCGTAAATTTAAGGGACAGGACACAGCTCACTTGGTCTGGAAAACATTTTCCATCTCTAAAATCAAAGTATTATAGACTTGAGGAAAAGTATAATCCTGGTCCATAGTATTTTCAGAAAAATAAAACAAAATAATATATGTATATAAATTATAAGAAACATCATAATTGTTTCAGAGTCACATTCTGTATGTTTTTTGAATGTAACAAATCCAAATGTTAATAGTTTCCTATGTCAACCTTCTCCAGCTTACTCAACATTGAGCTAACATCTCTATGCTATTTGACTTTCATTTACTGAAAGATATATTTGACTCAAATATCAAAATTACTAGCATATAAAACCATTTGATCAAATTGTTTGAAAATCTAAGTTTAGGAACATAGATCAATTTTGCTCCTTCAATGCAGTAAATCTACATTCTCCAGAAATATTTGATCTATAAGTGAGCATCATGACATGTTAATAAATTAGAATTTCTGTTTTATGCTACTAAAAGAATAGTGCTGCTTTTGTGGATCCGAATGTATTAGAAAGATAATCTCAAGAGATAGTAGAATTTATTTTAAAGTTTCTTCATCAGTTGACATCATTGAAAAATATTAAAGTAGTCTTCAATTTAAAGTATCTTAAGGAATACCAGAAACATAGAACTTCTTAGAATCATAAGACTGTAAAACTAAATTTTATAATCTAGAGATTATATAACTGCTAAAGGTCAAAATTCTAATGTGTGAAAACCTGGAATAGTAGAATTTCTGAAAGATTCCATTGAATCTTGGTGAAAAATTAGCTGATATTCTAGTTTAAATTCTATACAATGTAAAATTTATTTTATGAGGCTGCTTTTCAACAGTAGTGCAAATGATATTTTAGACTAGATGATCCCTTTCTGGGGATGGAACAGAAATGTTGCCTTACATAAAATAATATTTATAAGATATTCTAGGCTATTTCCAGTAATTTTCAGCAGCACTCCCATCAGTAACACAAATTAAAATTGTCTTCATTATACCCAAATGTCCCAATAATTCTCTTAGGAGTTTATTCAAAAACTACCCCTCTTAGGGAGTTTTCTTTGAAAATTACCTCAGAATTTAACTTTGAGTTTGTATTTGGGTTAGGTCTAACCTCAGATGGATACTACTCATTTATCTTTTCATTTTATAATTCGAAGGGCAGAGATTTGACAATTTAGGATCATACGACTGATAAGGAATTAGGGGAGGATTTGAAGTCACATAGGTTAGTAATTATAAATATGTAAACTGCTTCTCCTAAGGATGAAGTTCCAATAAACTTAGTGTTGGCAGTTCTATTGGAAAGTACTATTTTGGGGTCACTGAGATAGTACAGAGGTTAAAACACTGACTTTGCCTGTAGCTAACTAGAATTCAATCCTCAGCACTGCTTATAGTTTCCTAACCATTACCAGCAGTAATCTCTGAGCACAGAGCCAGGAGTAAACCTTGAGAACTGCTATGGATGCCTCCCCAATGCCATTTTTTTTAAATGAAGGTAGTACTTTTATTAAAAACAAATGCAATTTCTTCTTATTATAATATAATTAACATATGGTGATATACTTTCTACTGAAATAAATATAATCAAGAAATCAAAATCATAAGTTAGACCCGAGACTCCAATATCAGACTAACAACTTACCATCAATGTGATCTTGGATGTTTTTTATTATTACTTTATTACTTACTTTGTTTCTTCAACAAATCTTTGGGTTATGTATTGCTGAATATAAATGTCCTAAAATTTACATCATTTTCCCTTTTTGCCACACCAAGCAACACTTAGGGGTTACTCCTGGCTCTGTTTTCAGAGGTTATTTCTGGCAGTACTTGGGGACCATATGGGATGCCGGACATTGAACCTGCATTGAACATATGCTATCACTCTGGCCCTTAAATTTTACATCTTAAACTATCATTGATTTTTAATAGATCTCATAATTTATTCTTTTTTACTTTTTTATTTAATAAGGAAGTACAGAAACATTATAGAGAAGTTGTGGTATATACATACACATATATGCAATATATTCATGTTACTTCTGCAATACATATACATTAAACATTATATATTTAACCAAGAAAAGGAATATAATTCTGCCAAACTTTTAGATCAAAGACTAAATTATGGTTACTAATAATAGTTACTGAAAGACAATGGATAAGGATGGGCAGGTAAGTCTGGTAAAAGGAATATGTTAGTGTGGCAATTTTCGTTTGCATGGACCCACCAAAGTATTGATGTCATGGAAAAGAAAAACTTTGGCCTAAGAACAAGGAGACCCTACCCCTGAAATTTCCTGACAGAAGACCATTTCTAGGCACCGGGCAAGCCAGTTTGTCCAATCCCGGTCATCATCTGCAGTGCCCATACAGTAGATCTCATAATTTTTTGTCAGGAATTAGAAATGTCTAAAATGAACTATTCTGTTACATCTATGGTTAGTGGTGTTCACGTGATGGTGCATAGTTGACAGAATTATTGATCTGAAAAATTCAGGATGGGAATCAAGAATTCAGTTTGTTCATATCTGGTAACTTGGCAAGGATGTTTGGGAAGTTGAGTTCATAGAGTACTGTGAACAAAACAAGGGGCACAGACTCTTCAACATGGTAGTTTCATAGTAGTCATAACCCAATTTAATGGTGGTTCTGAGCTCCAACAATAGTATGCCAAAAACTTACTGTGCACTCTCTGTGATCTTTAAGAATCAAGCACTGTATCGGAAGCAGGCAAGTAGGCAAGTAGGGAAGGGACACCCAGAGAAATGTATATTTGAGCTGTAATGAAACCAAGAGACAGGGTTTAGAGAAGATGTCATCATTGATAAGAGTCTCATCTGCCACCACTGCAGACCCAAAGAAGCCTGGATCCCCTATGGATAAGGCCCAGCAGTAAAAGGGCCGAAAAAGGAACACCAAAGAGAATCATCAACTATCCTAATCTTCTCCCTGACAACCACCCTAGCAACAAGATTATTACCTGGGTAGAAAGTCCCATCTTCATGGGGCAAGTTGGGAAAATCCTATAAAAGACAATTTAGAACAAGGGAAGGCACATATGTGTTGCCTGGTTACATGGTCCCCAAACACATGTTGCCTACAGCCTGCATTTCCCCTCTTGAGATGTATACTTTTTATGCTATTTTTATGCTGTGTTGTGTATTGGGTCTCTCCCTGTCTTTGGAGAAACACACTATTTCTTGAGCTCATTATGCATTACTACTATTTCTCTTTCTTATACTTTCTCCCTCTTCTTTCTCAGTAACTCTAAATAAAACCAATTTTCACTTCACTGCTCACTTCCTCCTGAAATTTTTTTCTATGATAGAAGGTAACAGAAAGGAAAGACTGCTGGTTTTCTCCTCCCCACTTCACATTAGTCACTCCAGAGACCCCACCAGCATCAGAGCCACTGGGTACCATTTCTGTTGCTATCTTCTAGCTAACACATTTATATTATAGCATTCCCAATTTAAGAATATTTAAGAATCAGATCCGGAGAGAGCACAGCTGTAGACCATTTGCCTTGCAAGCTGTGAATCCAGGATCAAGGGTGGTTCAAATCCAGGCATCCCCTATGGTTCCCCGTGCCCACCAGGAGCGATTTCTGAGTAAAGAGCCAGGAGTAACCCCTGAGTGCCACCGAGAGTAACCCCAAAACCAAAAAAAATTAAAAAAGAGATGAAGACATTTATTATTTTCAATAATTTAGGTGTATTTTAAAACCAGAACAGAAGATTCTAGAATAATTCGGATCTCATTGGGCCACATGAGTATTTAAAAGACTCCCTTTTAAAATGTGCATAACATAAAACTAGTAGTCTGGAATGTGAACTGATTGAATAACACATGGATTTTGTCACATGAATATCTCTAGGCTTGTAAAATCAGAGTCCTCTTTTTTTCAGAACAGGATAGACCTTGAGTATTGAGTGCAAGCCAGGTCACTTGAGGACACTGAGTTAATTTAGACACAGCTCCCAGAAGGACTGTAAGATAAAAAAAAAAAAAAAACACTTCCATTTTAGAGGGTAGAAGAGCTGCTTCCATAAATGATGAAGGCAGAAGGGCTGGCCTGGATTTATTTATGTCCATATTAGAAGTGACAGCACGTGTGTGTTCCCCTTATGTAACTACTGTGCTGGGCACAAGCACCAAATACACTTAGGAGGCAAAATAATAAATCATTAGCAACCGTGAGCTTCTCTTACATCGAACTGAGCGGGGGGGGGGGGGGGGGGGATCCCCCAAGCAATTCAAACTCAATTACTCTGCTCACAGGGTGTTTGAAATGGAAACAAATGAAGAAGGCAATGGCAGAGGCAG
>PVKC010041065.1:0-12215 GCA_004027635.1 Crocidura indochinensis | reverse complement strand
GCCCGGGAGATAGCATGGACATAAGGCGTTTGCCTTTCATGCAAAAGGTCATCGGTTCAAATCCCGGTGCCCCATATGGTCCCCCGTGCCTGCCAGGAGCAATTTCTGAGCATGGAGTCAGGAGTAACCCCTGAGCACTGCCGGGTTTGACCCAAAAACCAAAAAAAAAAACATGCTACTATTCATGTTTTAGGAAACCATAGTCAAACAAAATCTCTTCTTCTGATTTCATTAATAAAAGTTACTATATGCTTACTAATAACAGAATCCATTCATCTACTTCAGTAATTACTTATTGTTATAATTTTTTATTACTCTTTCTTGAACCAAACTTGCTGATTTAGTTTGTTATTATTATTATTACTATTATTTTGGTTTGGGGGGCCACACCCACTCAGAGGTTACTCCTGGCTTTGCACTCAAATAATCCCTCACTTAGGGGAACATATGGGACACCGGGTGATCAAACTGTGGTCTGTCCTAGATTAGATCATGCAAGTACCCACATCACTGCTCTGACCACCCAATTTTGTTTTTAAGACAAAGCCCCATTTTATAAGTATGTATCTGATACCATTACGGCAATAAATAAGTTCAAAAGCAAAAGTCATTAGGAAAACTTATAGAAAAATAAAAGTTCCTCAATTGGAAAGCAAGATCCAACTTATAGGGATGAGCAGCAATAAACATATGGGTACGTCTAGCTCATTTACCCGATGTTTTTGTGTTTTGTGGATAGATACCATGAAATAGTATCACTGGGTTATATAAGACTTTTATTCCTTTTTTTTTTTTGAGAGATCTCTGTATTGCATTCTATAGAGACTGACTCAGATGGCATTCCCACCAACAGTGGGTAAAGAGTTCTTTCCCATCACATTTCCACAGACACTGGTTTCTGTTTTTGTCCCATTATCATATGAGATGGCATTTCATTATTGTATTTATTTGCATTTCTCTAATCATGAGTGATGATGATCACTTTTTGATGTGCCTATAGACCATCAATATAATATGTCTTCTTTGGGAAATTGTTTCTGCCTTCCTTCCATTGTGGATGAGGTGCTTGAATTCCTTTTTTTTACTATTACAAGTTATTTATTGACTTAAAAGTGATAAAGCTTATTAAGTGTCCACTAAATAAAGTTATTTAAATAGATATGTGAACTACAAATGGGTGTGTTGTCTTACCATTGACATTAAAGTGTGGAGGATGTTAAGACCTAATCACAGGCTAAGTACTTAATTTCTAAGCTGAAAGGGAATGTTTTTACCTAAATGGATAGGAAAGATGGAAATAAAGGGAAATTAAACTGATTTGACTTAGAGTTACATTTAAAGATGGTTAAGGAGCAGAATCTTGGATATTATAATATCCAAACATACTCTAAAGTTACATTGGGTCGGTGTAAAAGAAATAGAGTACGAGGGGCCCTTACAGTGGCACAGCAGTAGGGCATTTCCCTTGCCCATGACTGACATAGGACGGACCGCAGTTCAATCCCCCAGCATCCCATAGGGTCCCCCAAACCAGGAGTGATTTCTGAGCACATAGCTAGGAGGTAAAATATATTGCTGGATATTTCAGAGTACTGTTGGTTTACAAGGCTGGGTTGGGGCAATTTAGAAGAATTTAACACCAGTGCTACCTTCTCTGAAAGCATGTACTATTTTGTCAACATATATACAACTTGCAAATTGTTAGTCAAATAAGTATATTGGCTGTTTGATTTTGGAGAATGTGAAATGAGTTGCATCCTGAGAAATGCTTCAAAACAGAGGCTTGGGAGAGTTCAAAGTGCTAAAGTGTATGCCTTGTATGTCCAAGGCTTTGATTTCCATTCCTGTCACCTTATTCCCCCAATCCAGTATTTCTGTGTGGCCCTGGACTAAGTACTAAGTACTTAACACTAAGTACTGCCGGACTTAGCACCAGCAATGGACTGTCAGGGCCACACCACCAGGCCAAGTCACCAGACACCTAGTAATCACCTTTTTATTCTTTTCTTAATTCCCTTTGCATGTATTATTCCCCATCATCTTGTTCCCAGGTTCCTTACCAAGTGTTTCCCCTGATACTGCAATCTGTCAGATAAGGCACTCTATGAACAGACAGAGGAGTTTGCTTTTCAGAGTTTGTGTGATCAGTTCCTTTGGCATGTTGGCATTTGGCTTGTCCTAATCAGGGTATTAGCTTAAGATGTACATGGTATGTAAACCAATATTAGATCTTCAAAATTAAAATTTTATTCCTTGTTTCAGAGAACAATGATGGTGGAAGCTATACTCGAGGAATAAAGAGAGATAGGAATTCTTTTTCGGATAACCGTGCAGGGAAAACCAGTTTTTTTAACTGTGGCCAATATATGTAAGTATAAGCTTTTGCATCTCTAGAAAGGGCATGGCATCCTGAATATGACGTGGTGTCCAAGAGGCCTCCCAACTAAAGTAGTGACTACTTAGCTTACTTAGGTTTGCAATGATCAATTCTAGGAATATGCAGATCTCTCAGTTTCCACAGTCTTAATTTTCTTCTCCCAGTGGAAAACTGAAGAAAGAAATGATGTTATAATTGAGCATCCCTAAATGTAGTCCAGATATGAGAGAGACATGCATTATGATACACTGTTTTGGCATTCGTGACCACTTTCCATCTTTTTTTCCCTCCCATGCTTTAGCACTCCATTTTTTAACAAAAACAAGAGGAGACTGTATTATCAGTATGAACAAAAGAACTATATTAGTGTAAGGAAATATGGAAAACTTCCAACGATAGAAGAGTTGGAGGACGCACAAGATGAAACCCCAGATGAATGGTTCAGGGTTACAGTGAGTATGCCGAAAAACACAATTTGCAGAACAAAAATAAAGTTGGTCTTCTATAAACATATTAGGGACTTTTTTGCAGGCAGATTGTAATCTCTTATTTCTTAAGTTAATATTCTTTATTTAAGGGAAAATTTGGAGAAGCTACATAAAAGGTGTGTGGCCATCTATCTGTGTGTAGAATGGGTTATACTGTTTAAAGCGAAAGTGGACACTACTGCTAAGGAATAATTTTACACATGACTCCTCAATTAGGCTTATGTTATAGGTGGTAGATAGGGGTCAGGCTCTGGGGATCTTGTTTAAGATGTATGTAGGGTATTTACTAGACAGAGTCTCCCATAATTTGATTGAAGGAAGTTCACGATTATTATCTTCAAAGGATAATTTCGAAGAGAACTTTGAAAGTAGCAAAATGGGTACTTAGAATTCCATAACTGGCCACAACTAGGAAATAATGTTAGTAATCAATTCTTTTTTTTTTTTTGGTTTGGTTTTTCAGTCACACCCAACTATACTCAGTGTTTACTCCTGGTGCTGCACTCAGGAATTACTCCTGGTGGTTGGGGGACCATATGGGATGCTGAGAATTGAACCTGGGTTGGCTTCTTGCTTGAACCCCAGTGATCTATTCTTTAGAGATTCTTTCAAGCACAGTACAAGATTGGAAAAGAATATTGTTAACTCTATGTTCTCTCATCTATCATATTGTTTTCTTTTCACAATTAGATTCCCAATGGGAGATGGTATGAGAAGATCTGGCTTCTGGATTCCATTCAGAGACAGTGCAGTGTACCCTTTAAATCAGTGGATGTAAGAGCAAATTATTAATGAACCCATTACTTTTGGGAAGAGTAATATGCTGATCATGAAGACTTCCCTCCAAAATTATGGTTGCTTATCTTTCTTACAGTTTCACTACGTTAAAAATGTGGCTCGATTCTTTGTCCAGAATTCTGTCACTGCCTGTGCATTGAAAGACGTCAGCTGTAAGATTTTTGATGACACAAATCAAAAGGTGAGCATTATCTGGGAAGACGAAGAGCTGAGTGTATTCTTTGAAAATTGAGCTCTGTTTCTTATCCCCACTTCTTCCAGATATATATCTTTGTCAGTCAATCTTATGGACCCGACTCTGTGCAGAATAAGTTGAAGCCAGAAGAAATGATGCAGCTAGAGGTAATGTACATTCGAGTCACATTTCAGAACCCTAACCATCCTCTTTCACATACACTTATGTCCTCACCACTACAACCTCAGTGCTTATTCACTCTCTGCAGCTGGCCGTGAGCAAGAGGTATGATATTTCCAAGGAATCTCTTGACCTGGAGAGGCTCCGCTTTGACTCAGGTAGAGATAGCAAAAGTAATTCTATGCCTATCTTGAATATGAGCAAGGGGTGAGGGAGGAGGGAGATGGAGGGCATTGGTGGTGGGAAGGAACATTGGTGAAGGGGGGTGATTTTTTAATAATTAAAACCCAACAACAAACATGCTCATACTCAAGGTGTTTAAAGATATTTATTTTATTTTAATTTAATTTTTTTTTGCTTTTGGGCCACACCCGGCTGTGCTCAGGGGCCACTCCTGACTATCTGCTCAGAAATCGCTCCTGGCAGGCCCGGGTGACCATATGGGACACCGGGATTCGAAACAACCACCTTAGGTCCTGGATCGGCTGCTTGCAAGGCAAACACCGCTGAGCTATCAGATATTTATTTAAAAAAAGAAATTCTAGAGCAAGTGAGGGCAACAGTGTCTGTCTATAAGGGAAACATAGGGATGGTTATGTATGGGAAGGCCTGTTGTTCACCTTGGGACACTCCCAGACATCTGATTTTCTCCTCTTGCTTCCTGAAGATTTGATGAACCATGACATGGATATGTTCTTGAATAGAAGAAACTGCATGTCTGCTATGCTAGACATTATAGAAAAAAAATTCCCCAAGGTAAGATCTTATGTTCTGTGCTGGTACAATGGTAGGAGTTTGTACAAATGGGTGAGAGGGCAGATTTATTTCCCAATATCTATATAATAACCATTGCTCTTCACACTTTTCCACAAAGCTTTTGTCCTTGAACTTGCGCAATAACAAACTCTACCAACTTGATGGTCTGTCAGACATTATACAGAAGGTTCCCACAATCAAGATCCTGGACCTCTCCCAAAATAAAGTAAGATAAAATAACCAGGTCAGAGTAGGATTGACTTTGTGTTATGTGTGTGTACGTGTGTATATGTGTGTGTTTGTGTGTGTGTAGGGGGAGAAGGACAGTACCATTAGAGTGAAGACAAAAGGTACCCTAAGGTACCTGCGTCTGAATGAGAAGAATGATCAAAGTGTACGTGTTTAAGTGCTCAAGTATCTCTTTCCCTGTGATTGTTATTTTCTTGTATTTTTAGCTGAAGTCATTGTGGGAAGTGAGCAAGATGAAAACACTGAAGATTGAAGATCTTTGGCTCGAAGGGAACCCCTTCTGTAAATCTTTCAAAGACCAATCTTCCTACAAAAGGTCAGCATTATCGTGCCATGCTTATTGAGAACTGTGTTCACTGGAAGACTGAATTGTTCTCTGAAAATGACTGAATATACAAAGCTATGAGCTTTGTCCTCTGGAAGTCCCATAGCCGCATAGTCCTACCCTATTTTCTGTGTCCTTCCCTGTAAAGAATTTCCTTCCTTAATCAACATACTTAATTCCTAGTCTGTAGTCTATTTCTTCACTCTGAATATAGCCTGCTACAGTCTTTGCTCTGAAAAGTATTCTCCAGGAAGTAGCAATCCCTCTCTTGGCCTTAGACTTTACCTACCTTGAAACATGCTGATGCTTTGGTCTGAGAAGGATTTTCCAAAACAGGGAATAATACCTATTTTTTGTTGAAATGGGGTTTCACTTCCCTGTTCTCTTAGGGGACCTCTTATCCTTGTTCCAACTGACATGGGGTTTACTTGTGTCATACCACATGCAAAGCCCTGAATCACTGTCAGAATATTCCTTTCTCTTGCTCTAATCCAAGAAGTGGGGTCTCCATGATGTAAGGTATATCTTAGTTGACGAACCAAATAGAAAACTGTCACTGAGCAGAGGGCTTCCAAACTCGAGTGGAAAGCAAATGTTAGTGGAGACTGAAGATAACAACGGGGGGCCGGAAGGATAATACAGAGAGTAAGACTCTTGCCTTGAATACAGGCAATCCCAGAGCACAGCTGGTTCTTCCCTTCCACCCCCCCCCCAAAAAAAGAACAGGTGTCTCAGGTACTCTGATATCACTCCATCCACATGCTATATCACCTTTCCTCATCCTTCAGAAGATCCCAACAGAGATTTAATTTCTTAGGCCAAGATCAAATTTGGAGCAAAGCACAGGTGACAAGGTCATCATGAGAAAAGTTGGTGATGAAGGGAGGTGATAAAATACTCTCACGCTACAATGAGACTGTCCTGGTCCTAACAATGTTTGACACCATATGAGGAATTGGAGTCCTGGGTTCCCATCCCATACTCTAATTTCTCTAGAACCTTTAGTTGGAACACAGCAAGAGGAAAAGAGATAGAGAATGCTCCTGCTCATTTGCTCAATATAGTGTAACTTGTGGAAAAGTAAGCCAGGTCAGCATATATAGGTGCTCTTAAGAATGAAAGAAGGAGGGGCCTGGGAGATAGCATGGAGGTAAGGTGTTTGCCTTTCATGCAAAAGGTCATCGGTTTGAATCCCGGTGCCCCATATGGTCCCCCGTGCCTGCCAGGAACAATTTCTGAGCATGGAGCCAGGAGTAACCCCTGAGCACTGCCGGGTGTGACCCAAAAACCAAAAAAAAAAGAATGAAAGAAGGAATGGAGATTTGTTGGGGAAAATCTGGCATTCTGATCAATCATTTCAATCTACTTTTTGTTTTGGATAGAGCTGTGCTGTATTTATTCCCTATGTTGCTGAAACTGGTAAGTGTCTATGTTCATAATTGTCTCTTATTAACATTAACAGCCTCCATAAGTGTCTGTGTTTTATTATTGTCTCTCTAGTCCTTTGGGTGTTGTATGACTATCAAAATATCACCCATTTTAAGTGACATGAGTTCCTCTAAAAACATAAGTATGTTATCTGAATAAAAACACACCTCCTGAGCATCCACTGCTGACTTTTTTCCCCAGGATGGCCAGGAATTATACCAACCAGTTGCTGATATTGAAATACCACGTGTAACAAAGCACAGTGAGGTGAGGACTAAAACAATCTTTGTGGCATAGTATGAAATTGTATCAAATATGTAATTTATTTTTTAAAATCCAGGGTGAATATAAAGGACCCAAGACGTTGAAAGAACACGTACTGCAATTCCTTCAACAGTAAGTACACTGGAAACTGTGAGGTAAGGGAAGAGTCTCAACACACAGAGACTAGGCCTCTGAAGCATAGGTCTCCTCTTATTATAGATATTTTCTTTTCTTCTTTTTTATTTTTGGGTTTTTGTGTCACACCCGTCAGCGCTCGAGTTACTCCTGGCTCCATGCTCAGAAATCGCTCCTGGCAGGCTGGGAGACCATATGGGATGCTGGGATTTGAACCAATGACCTTCTGCATGAAAGGCATTTGCCTTACCTCCATGCCATCTCTCCGGCCCCAATTACAGATATTTTCAAGTCTCACTTAGGGCCTGCCACTCTGCCCAGCTGTTTTATTTTTCTGCAGGTATTACATGATTTATGACAGTGAAAGCCGACAGAATCTCCTTGGTGCTTACCATGAGGACGCATACTTCTCTCTGTCCATTCCTTTCGATCCCAACGATCCGTGAGTAATGTAGCTCCTACTCTGTTAATGAATCCTCAGAAGACACAGGACACAGAAGAAACAAGACACAATTCCTAAAATATGCGCACAAAAGCTACTTCCTCCTGTTCCTATTTTTTCCCTAGAATCAGCTTATCTAAGTACTTTAAGGACAGCAGAAATATGAAGATACTCAAGGATTCCTGTAAGTGTGTGATGGAAAAGATTAGATAGATAAAGGGGGCATTGAAGGGTCAATTACAGGTTTTAAGGTGTGGCAGCCCTGATAACAGATTGCATCTCCTCCCCTCACAGATAACCGAATTCAACTACTGAAGCATACACAAAGTGACATTTTACACACACTATGCATGTTACCTCAAACTCAGCACCATACCAGTTCTTTCCTGATAGATGGATGGGTGCAAACGGTGAGCATCTGCTTATTCTTTCAAGTCAGGTCCTGAAACCCATAAGTGCATAGGTGGTTTATTTGCTGACTGAGTACCTTGACACTTCCCTTTCAGGAAACTATGTTATCCTTCTCTGTCCATGGGATGTTCAAGGAGGGTGAGTGTATAGTGCGGCAACCCCAAATCATCCATTGTTCGCTCCTCCTAACTGGCTTCCTCTCAGAACTCTCCCAAATTTCCTCATCCCCTTCCTTTTCCTTCCCTTCCATCTGTGTTCTCCCACCTCACTCTGCCCCCAAAGTATACTGATCTGACCTGTATCTGTGTTTGTATATCCCAAAAAGCTGGGGCATTGGGGACAAAAGCTATAGTGGTTGATGGCTCTCACCCCATATTCTTACCCTAAGAGCATGAGCCAGTTGCTTAACCTCTCAGTTTCCTCACTTGTAAAATGGGATTGATAATGCAAAACTATTGGACAACACACTTGAAAAGTGGTTGTCAAAGGACCTGGCACAGTACTTTTTCTGGGAACAAATTGTTCCATTGTAGCATGACACATTACTAGCATCCACAGTCCCAGAGAACATATGTTCTCTTCATCATGAGTAGAAAATAAAACCCTGACTGGTAATTGTGAGCATGTAAAACTATGCTCCTTAACAGGATTTCCTTTATTGTTTGTGTTGAAGTGAAAGACCAGAATCAGAGTTCTGTTTATACCTTCACCCGGACCTTCATTACTGTCCCTGCCAGTAATTCCAGGTAAGCACTGCATTGTATGTATGAGCACCCTTATCATCAACCTTAAACCAGCGATGTGGAATGTAAAGATTAGTCCTGTGGGTTTTGTCAACTTTGTGAGAGCCAACAGGTTGATTCAAGGACCTTCCTAGCCCAGTGATTAATAATATGAGGTCTGAAATCAGAACATTGGATTGTCTTCCTGATTTCAGTAATGGCTAGGTGTGTCGCATTGGTTATCATCAGACCTCTTTGTGAATTCTGGAAAAATGAGAAATAAACTGTCCTCTCCCCTGGGGTGTTTTACACAGTAAATCCATATTAAGCTATATATCAAGTAAATCTGCTAGACAGTTATTGCAAAGATGAAATTATGGTAGAGGTTTAGGTGCTGTCTAAGGAGAGGAAGAAACAGGTGACATATTCTAGACATATGGAAAGAATCTGATTTCTGAGTGGCAGGTGAGAATATGATATTATCTATATGTTCAGTTGTCTGAAATCCTGTTCTTCATTCAGCATGTGCATAATTAACGATCAGCTCTTCTTGAGGACTGCCACTGTCAATGAAATCCAGTCTGCATTTCCCACCCCATTCGCCAGTTTTTTGACTACTCTCTCCAAGGAGCAGCAAGAGTTGGTGCAGACTTTCTCCAGCCAGTCTGGAATGAACCTCCAATGGTCTTACAAGTGAGTTCTGGATGTACAGTGTGATCAAAAGGAAGGAACCTAGTAGAGTTAGGGAATTAATTGAAATAAATAGGTATAAATAAGTATCCTTACATAAAGCATTTGCTAGGCTAAAAATACCATTTTCTTGTCATTTATAAAAAAATTTTAAAAGCAATATATTGCCCAATTGACATGATCACGTGTTTGAAATATTCTGAATAGGGGTCGGGTGGTGGCACTGGAGGTAAGGTGCCTGCCTTGCGTGCGCTTGCCTACGACGGACCGCGATTCCATCCCCCGGTTTCCCATATGGTCCCCCAAGCCAGGAGCGACTTCTGAGTGCATAGCCAGGAGTAACCCCTGAGCATCACTGGGTGTGGCCCAAAAACCAAAAAATAAAAATAAAAGAAATATTCTGAATAAATCGACTCAACAATACTTTTGGATATAAAACATTTTGGTATATAAAAACCATTTGTATTTATGTATATAATTTTATGAGCAACCTAAGTGAAATTAGTTAAAAACCCATTATAAGGGGCTAGAGAGATAAGACAGCAGGTAAGACACTTGTCTTGCTTATAGCTAACCTGAATTAGAACCTGACTCTACCTATAGTCTCACAAGCACTGATAGGAATGATTTATGGGCAGAGAGAGTCAGGAGTAAACCTTGAGGACAGCTGACTGTGGCCCTAAACTATAAGGATAGTTACAGTGAATAATGTTCTTGCCTTGCATGAAGCCAATCTAGGTTCAATTTCTGGCATTGTATAATTTACCAACCACTGTCAGCAATGATCCCTAAGTACAGTCAGATGTGGCCCCCAAACCAAAAAACTTCACTTATAATAGCATCAGCAAGAATATATCCTTAGGAACAAAGCAAAACTAAAGTATAAAATATAGTATTTTACATATTGAAGATATTGTTAGAATAAATTAATACAGACAGAAATTAAAGGACATGTATAAGCATTAATATATACATGTTAATGATTATTATTTTATGGTACCACTGCCTAAAACAATCTACAGAATCTTAAAATTCCTAGCAAAATCTTGGCTATTTACCATAAATATGATAAGGTGAGGATTATATGATTAACATGGATGCATGATAGACTCAGAATAAGTAAAATCCTAAAAGGAATTATATTAGAAGTTTCTGGAATTCCTAGTTTTCACAATTGCAAAGCTTATTACATGGCATGGGGCTAGGGATATAGATACCTTGAAGTAATAGATCAATATCTTGTATGTTAAACCCCAATTCTATCTCTGTAGCCATATGGCTCTCCAGCACCACCAGGTGTGACTATTGGGAGAAAGAAAAATTAAATACTATAGAGATACTATAATCATTAATAGTGTTCATTTGAATACACAGACAGGGAAAAGTAGAATTTAGAGTTCAGATAAAACAGCAAAAGTTATAGTCAATTGATTTTAATGATATGCTAAAATTAATAAAGAAAACTAGTATTTTAGTAAATTATGCTAGACTACCAAGATATATACATGCAAAAAACCAAAATAATTTCAGTTTTTATTGCATATCTTGTACAAATGCTGACTCAAAAATGGGTCAAAGATGTAACATAAAATTTACAACTATAAAAATTTAGAAAACATAATTGTATATGCTCACAATCTTGAATTGCTCTTCAGTTTTCTGCTTATCAGTGACTTTCAACTGCAGGTCTATTCTTTCATCTTCAGGTGAAGAAAAGTTAAAATTATTGCTATCTATAATGACTAAATCATAAGCTTCAAAGGACAGGCTGTATTTAAGAAAAAGTTAGACATTTTTAATTTTCCAAGGGATACTGTCAACAAAGTGAAAATACAACCTACAGAATAGAAGAAAATATTTGCAAATGTATCTTATAGGATCCACTATGCAGAATATCTAAATAAGTCTTATTCTTCAGCAATTAAAAGATAACTCAATTTTAAAATGGAGGAATTATTTGAATATATACTACTCTATATAAAAATGACCAAGGGCTTCATTAAAAAACACATGTTAAACAGCATTAGTTCTTAAGAAAATTCAGTTATAAACAATGATGTGATACCACTTCACATACACTAAGATAGCTTTAATGAATAAGCTAGAAGAGGGTGTAGAGAAATAAAATCTCTCATATATTACAGATAATCAACTCAAGTAGAGACATTAGAAAACATTTTGGCAGTTTGATGAAATGTTTACTATGTAGTTTACATATGACCCAATGATTCCACTTTCAGCATATACCAAGAGAAATGAATATATGTTCACTCAAAACCTTGTATAGGAGTATTCATTATAGCATTACCTATAAAATTCAAAATATGGGATCAATCTAAACGTCCTTTAATTGATGAATATACAAATTTTATGTCTATGTAGTAAAGTATAATTATTCAGTCCTGAAAGAAGAACAAGACTTTTTAAGTAAAATAGCTTTCTTCGAGAAATGTGAGAGAATTCTGTAAAATAAAGAGGAGCACCCAATGCTGACAGAAGTCGTAACATGGATAAATCTAGAAATGGTTAAATGTAACCAGTCACAAACAGTTACCATGTAGGGGCTTGAGAGATAGTACAGTTGGCAGTGTTTTCCCTTTCACTCAGGGCTTACTCCTGGTTCTGTTTTCAGGGATCACTCCCAGTGGGCTTGATGTAACACATAGGTGACAGGAATCAAGTCCAGTCAGCCATGTGCAAGGCAAATATCCAATGCACTCTATATCAATTTGGCCATTACTTGACTATACTATAGTCATATGCAGTACCAAATAT
>PVKC010041064.1:0-12213 GCA_004027635.1 Crocidura indochinensis | reverse complement strand
TTTTTCGGTTTTTGGGTCACACCCGGCAGCGCTCAGGGGCTACTCCTGGCTCTATGCCCAGAAATCATTCCTGGCATGGAATGCCGAGATTCAAACCACAAATGCCTCACCTCCATGGTATCTCTCTGACCCCAATTATTCTATGAAAAGAACTCTCACTTCCAACCCAGGGTCTAGAAGAAATGTATCCTTTCTCCTTTTATTTTATTTTTTTTTGGGGGGGGGGCGGAGGGGTCAGATCGGTGGTACTCAAAGGTTACTCCTGGCTCTGAGCTCAGAAATCTCTCTTGGCAGGCTCAGGCAGGGAACCATATGGGATGCTGGGATTTGAACCACTGTCCTAGATAAGCTGCATGCAAGGCAAACACTCCATCTGTGCTAAGCTGCATGCAAGGCAAACACTCCATCTGTGCTATCTCTCCGGCCCCTCCTTTCTCATTTTTTAATTTTGGGTGTTATCCAATAATCCTTAAGGGATACCTTGGCTTTGAACTCAGGAATTAACATTTGGTGTTGCTCAAGGGACCATATGGGATGTCAAAGATTGAAGCTGGGTCAGGCACATGCAAGGCAAATGCCCTACTTGTATTATTTTTTCTAGCCACCCCCCCCCTTTTATTTTGTAGTTATACATAACAGTGTTCAGACCTTACTGCTGGCTCTATATCAGGCTCAAGAGATCATATGAGGTGTCTGAATTGAGAACCCAGGTTCAGTATATGCAAGGCAATTGCCCTACTTTGTTGTACTATCTCTGCAGCTCTCTCCTCTCCCTCTCCCCCACTCCCCCTCCCCCTCCCTCTCTCTCTCTCTCTCTCTCTCTCTCTCTCTGGTTTTTGATTTTTTGGGTCACACCCAGCGGCGCTCAGGAGCTGTTACTGGCACTGTGCTCACAAGTTGCTCCTAGCAGCTCAGGGGACCATATGGGATGCCGGGATTTGAACCACCATCTGTCCTGTGTGCAGGCAAAACGCCTTATCCCTGTGCTATCACTCCAGTCCTCACTTTTTTTTAAAATTTGATTTCAGGGACCAGAAACATAGCACAGCAGTAGGGTGTTTGCCTTGCATGCAGCCGATTCAGAAGAGACAATGGCTTGAATCCCAGCATCCCATATGGTTCCCCATGCCTGCCAGGAACAACTTTTGAGTGCAGAGTCAGGAGTAACCCAAGGGCTGCCATGTGTGACCCAAAAACCAAAGAGGGAAAAAATTGATTTCAAGGAAAAGCTGTAGGTAGGATGACATATACAATCTGAATATACTATCTATAGCTAGAATATGGGTTCTCTGCCTAAGAAAGATCGAGAGCCAAAAAAGGGACTCAGAGTGGTAAGGACAGATTGAAAACAATGTATGTTGTCTGTGTTTTGAAAACTCACTAGAAAAATTCAAGTAAAGAAAATGAGCTCTACAATCCGAAGCTACGAGTAGGATAGATGCCACGCTAGTGGAGGGTTTGGCTTATTTCATCAGAGAGATGCTGGTAAAGGAACAACTCCTGAGAGAAATGTGATGCAATAAATCTGAGTAATAAGCTAGAAACCTGTTTGTTTGGGGAAGGGGAGTGGATAGAAAAATGAGAGAATTAAGAGATGCTTCTTGGAACTCCTTAGTCTGTTATTTCTCTATCAAGCTGGCCAACCACAAGGGCCTTCCCATGGTCCTTAGGATTGCTTCCATTGCAGCAGAAATGGCCTCCTTCTTTTTTTTTTGGTTTTTGGGTCACACCCGGCAGCGCTCAGGGGTTACTCCTGGCTCCATGCTCAGAAATTGCTCCTGGCAGGCATGGGGGACCATATGGGGCACCGGGATTCGAACTGATGACCTTTTGCATGAAAGGCAAACGCCTTACCTCCATGCTATCTCCTGGGCCCCCAGAAATGGCCTCCTTCTAATGAACCTCCCTCCAACATAGCCTTCAAAGGAAAGTAGTGAGAGAGATACAACAGAAACAAACACGTAGTAGAGAAGAATTTAATGGGTTAAAGAGAAAGTTTAACAGGCTGGAATGTGTGCTTTGCATGTGGGAGCAGCAGCATCAATTCCTGGCACTGCATGGTCCCTACTCACTCCTGGCACTGCATGGTCCCTGCTCACTGAAGGAAAACACAGCCTGTACACCAATGGGTTGGCTTCCAAAAATAAAAAAAATTTAGGGTCTGGAGTGGGTAGGGTGCTTGTCTTCCATGTGGCCAACTTAAGTTCAATCCCTGGCATCCCATTTAGTCTCCTGAGCCTGCCAGGAATGATTCCTGAGTGCTGAGCCAGATATAAGCTCTGAGCACTGAGTATGGCCCCAAAACTAAACCAAACTGACAAATAAAAAAATCCCACGAACAAAATGCGTGACTGAGATAGCATTTTGTATCAGTGAGATTAAAAAGAATCTTCTAGGAGCCGGAGAGATAGCAGAGCAGTAGGGCGTTTGTCTTACATGCTGCCAACCCAGGACAGACCTGGGTTCAATCCCTGGCATTCCATATGGTCCCCAAAACCAACCAAACAAACAAAAATCTTGTAGGTACTAAAACCACCATTAAAATATGAAATAGGTGGAGCCAGAGAGACAGCACAGTCAGTAAGTAGTTTGCCTTGCACGATCTCTGACATCCCATAAGTATGTTCCCCAGAATTCCCAATGTGATTTGAGTGGTGCAGAGGCAGAAGTAAGCCCTAAGCACTGCTAGGTGTGGTCCTCCCCAAAAAGCCATTTAAAAAAATGTCAGAGAAAAAAAGGGCAAACCTAATATATTAGAATAATTATAGGTAACTAAAACCAGAATTCCGCCCCCCCCCCATTTCCTTTTTGGTAGCAATTCCAAAGAAAACAAATAGTGGATGGCATATGGGAGATGGAGAATGCAGAAGAACTGCCAACTGCCTTTCCTGTGAAACATTAAAATAGGAGAAATTTCTCTGTAAAGGAATCTTAAGGAAGCAAAATTTTTGTTTGGGGGCCACATCAGGTAACACTCAGGACCTAGTCCCAGTTTGGTGCTCAGGGTACTAGGAAATCAAATTTAGGACCTGACACATACATGGAAAATGCTCTACCAATGAGCCACATCCCCTTGCCCAAAAATTTCCTACTGATATGTAAAGATATCTTGGATGCCACCAACGGGGCCTCGCTCAGAGAGTTTTAATAGGCTAAGCACATGCTTTGCATACTGGAGGTCCTAGTTTGATTACTGACATCACATGGTCCTTGGAGTACTGCCAATAGCCACTCCCCAGCATCAAGCTGGGTGTGGCCCAAAACCCAAAAGAAAAATAAATGCCACCATTGTTTCACTAATCTACTAAACAGTAAGTACCCTGCATGTCATCCATTAAGTCTGCTGGCTTGCCTCTTCCAAGGGAGGCTACAGAATATGGCGGTACATCATTTTGACAAATCATCCCTCTACCTGATTTGGGAGAGGTTTCTTCTAGAAAAAGGGAAGAAAGCTTGCATGGCAGATGAGAACAGTATTTGTTTACCCAGCTGTTGCTATAGCAACAGAAAGGTGATAGGGTTCGTTATGGAATTACTCAGAAGAAAAGGAAGCCTGAACATCATTCCAGTTAGAAAAACAGGTGTATGGAGTAGACTGAGGAAAGTAGATGTAACGGTGTACAGTGGAGAAAGAAATGGAGCTACTTAGTCATCCTCTGCTACCACCTCACCAACTCCACCCTAACTGGTGTTTCACTGGAATTTCTCACACAATCCTGTTTTCCTTTTGTCTCCGCCTTTCCCTATACACACAAAAATAATCCCCACAACCTGGTCTGCTCTAAAATGGTGTTCTTCAGACTTGGACCAGGCTATACCTCAAGGGAAAATGTTTTAAACTGTTAAGAACAGACTGGAGTGCCAAATGGTGCTAACACAGTAAATGGAAAGCTCCAAAGAGCAATCTGGTATGGACCTTTTCCAGCCCTGCTCTCATCCTAAAGAGGAGAGCTCACGCTGCATCAGATGGTACACTGAGTCTACTACTACTAACAACTGAAGTAACTGTGTATGTTGTGGCTTATACCTAGAAGAATCCACAGCTAGATATGATGGTTCAAACCGCAAAATTCTTCTGAGAACACACATGATCCAAAGCTATTCCGTGCATCAGGGCAAAGGACAGTTATCAAACAAGAGAACCAAAATCTGTGCTTCCCAATGGCTGACTAAATGTCTTTAGGTACTCATATTTGAGATGCAAAACCACTTATAAAAAGAAGAAAGTAGGAATTCTAGGAAGCCATTTTGCTGTCTGCCAGCCTCCACTAAAGATATTAAGAAGTGTCTCAGACTGCTGGGACTAGAGCAGTAGCACAGCAGTAGGGTATTTGCCTTGCATGCTGTTGACCCAGGAGGCACCTAGGTTTGACCTCCAGCTTATGGTCCCCTGTCCTGTCAGGAGCAACTTCTGAATGCAGAGGTAGGTGTGCCCCTCCCCCCAAAAGAAGTGTTTCAGACAGATTTGATTCTACATCAAACACTTCTCATTAGAAAAATTTAAAATCTCTATATACCAAAGAAAACAGTCCAAAAAAAAAAAAAATGCAGCGTGCCTAGATGGTTCCCACTTGAACTTGGCACATCGGAATGTCAGGCCCCACCACTTCCACTTAGGCACCTTCATCTTCTTGGCGTGGAGTTTCTCCTCCTTTAGGTGTTCTCGAAGAATCTCCCGATGGTTCACCTCCTGCTCTTGAGCAAACTCACAAAGTGTGTAGCTTCGCACAGAGTTATGACGCTGGGCCATACCCAGAGAGCTACCACCCTGGCTGGGCACACTGGTAAAGCCTTGACGTCGGGCAAAGTAGTACACTGTCACCTGGTCAAAGCGAACATTTTTTCTCCGCAGCTGCTTCTGCCGCTTCAGGATGGATGTGGCTGATAAGGAAGCACAGAACAGTTTGATTTAAGTATCCAGGGGCCTGTTTGGGGACCTCATCTTAGCCATCAAGATTCGCAACTCTCTCCAGAGGACATTCACAACTAATTTTCCAGCTACAACTGCAGTTGGAAGGACCATGAACGTGAGGTAACCCACAGCACTGTCTCCAGACTGACTTTACCCAAACATAGGCTTTCACAAATCTGCTGGGAAGATCTCCAGGGAATTTTTTTTATGATATAACAAGTATCCAGCAATATATATCCAGGATATCACAAGTATTCAGCAGTCATTTTCAATTCATCACTGGCACTTTAAATTTAGATAAAATGGAAGAAAATTGAAATCTCGGGTTGGAGAGATAGCATGAAGGTAGGGCATTTGCTTGCATGAAGAAGGATGGTGGTTCGAATCTCAGCATCCCATATGGTCCCCCGAGCCTGCCAGGAGCGATTTCTGGGCACAGAGTCAGAAGTAAATCCTGAGCACTGCTGGGTATGACCCAAACCATCCACACACACCCCCCCCAATTATTTTTTTTTGAAATCTCAGCTCCTTAATTACACTAACCATGTTTAAGTGATCAATAGTCACAAATGGCTACCATATGGGACAGTATTAACACAGGACTTTTTTTGTTGGTTAGATTTTGGGCCATCACATGGCACTGCTCAGGACTTATTCCTGGTTCTCAGGGATCACTCATGGCAGGCTTGGGGACAATATGGGATGCCATGAATTGAACCTGGTTCAGTCAGAGTGCAAGGCAAATGCTTCTGTACTAACGCTCTGGCCCCATACAGGAATTTATTTGTTGATTTGATTTTTTCTTTTGGTGGGGGGGTCGTAGTCACAGGAGATACTCTTGGCTCTGCAGTCAGGAATTACTCCTGGCATGCTCAAGGGACCATATGGAATGCTGAGGATTGAACCCAGGTTGGCCAAATTCAAGACAAGCAACCTATTCACTGTACTATCTCTCCAGCCCCAACATACAGGGCATTTTGTTTGTTTGTTTTGGGTCACACAAGCAGTACTCAGGGCTTACTCCAGGTTCTCTGCTCAGAAATTGCTCCTAGAGGGCACGGGACCATATGGGATGCTGGGATTCGAACCACCATTGGTCTTGGGCCAGCCACTTGCAAGGCAAATGCTCTACCATTATGCTATCTCTTTGGCCCCCATACAGAGCATTTTTAATACAACAAAATTTTATCAGACAACACTGACCTATACAAAAAAGGAACAGAGAGTATATATATTAGGCTTTTTTTTAGATGAATTCTCCATTGTAATTATTATTTAACTCTACCATTGTAGTATGAAAGCAATCAGACAATAGTTATAGCTTATAGCTACACTGTAATCAAATTTATTTGCAGAAACAGGAAGTAGGCCCTGTAACACCTGATTCATACTACCAGAAGTTATTTTTAGGCATGGAACTCAGCACAAGAACACTTGCCTTGCATATGTGAGGTCCTAGGTTCCATCTCCAGCACCAGAAAAATAAGTTAAAAGTTAATTTCAATTATTAGTTGAGTCATAGCAATTAAGATTATCCGGAGTTGCCCATTTGTCTTGAAACCCACCAATTCCAGCATACATAAAATGTGCTGGAATAAATCAGACTTCAGTCTAGGATCTTAGAGCAATGAGGTTCATTGTTTAATCTAAACAAGACTGAACAAAGAGGAGGAAAGAGGCTGATGAAGGGCAAATCCCTAATCTGGTTGGAAGGGGTCCTGCTCCAGGGGAAAGGGTGGAGTCTCCGGGTGGGGGTACTGGGTTGGTTGTGAGTGTAGATGGGGAGGGCAGGCAGCACACTCACGTGTGAAGCTGGCAGTTGTAGGAGGGTTGAGGCTGTCACAGCTGTCCGCACTGTCGCTGCTAGAAATCTCATCGTCAGAGTTGGAAATTGATGAGCCCACATCCACATCATCAAACTTCCTCTTGAGACCCGAGCCCGTGAATGCATCCATTGGTTTCAAGGGGGTTTCCTTGGAGAGCCCACTACGTTGGCCCCAAAGTCCCTGTTCACCACTCACCACCAAGTCAGCTGCATTCGGATTCTGCCCAAGGGAAAAGAGAAATCAGCAATCCTGTCCTCAGACAGACCTCACCCAAATCTATAGATACTTCTCCAAGCAAGCACCTAGCTAGCAGTGATATCTGGCCTCTCAAAAATAGAACACTAGGGGCCCGGGAGATAGCATGGAGGTAAGGCGTTTGCCTTTCATGCAAAAGGTCATCGGTTCGAATCCCGGTGCCCCATATGGTCCCCCGTGCTTGCCAGGAGCAATTTCTGAGCATGGAGCTAGGAGTAACCCCTGAGCACTGCTGGGTGTGACTCAAAAAAACCAAAAAAAAAAAAAAAATAGAACACTAATGGGGCTGGGGTTGGAGGGTACAGTGGGTAAGGCACTTGCCTTGTATGTAGCAGATGTGGGTTCGATCCCAGCATCTTTATGGTCCCCCACACCCTGCCAGGAGTGATTCTTCAGTGTAGAGCCAGAAGAAACCCGAGCATCATTGGGTATGGCCCAAAAACAAACAAACAAACAAAAGACTAGGTCACTACTTACTTAAGCCAACATTCTTCTACTTTTGTTTTCCCTCAGTCCCTCCAACCTTTTAGAATAATGAGATGAGAAGCAGCAGCACCTTTCCCAGTGGAGTTAAAGCCTTTGGTTTCATGCCAGCTGGGCTCTAGGCTTCATTAGCCAGAAGAAAACAGTAGCTGCTCCTCTGGTCACCCAGGAGAGCTCAGTAGGAGGGACTGGTGATCAGAGGTTACCTAAATCTAATCTAGATCCATTTGTTTCTCCGAGTGAAATCCAGTCTGGAATTTCCCAATGAGTGTGTGTATTCAACTAGTTCCATAGGTATGAATAACTTTTCCATGGAGAAAGAAGACTCCTGTGTTAAAATATCCTAGATTCGTAAACTGCTTCTGGGAGGAGGATCTGAGAAGGTTTTAATAAACAAATGTGTATGGTCCTAGGTGGTAGAAAACACAGATTCAGGATTTCACATCTCCAACTATAGTACCTTTAGTTTCCAAATTATTTAAAGAACAAATAATCCAGGCCTGGAGAGATAGCACAGCGGCGTTTGCCTTGCAAGCAGCCGATCCAGGACCAAAGGTGGTTGGTTCGAATCCCGGTGTCCCATATGGCCCCCCCATGCCTGCCAGGAGCTATTTCTGAGCAGACAGCCAGGAGTAACCCCTGAGCACCACCGGGTGTGGCCCAAAAACCAAAAACCAAAAAAAAAAAAAAAAGAACAAATAATTCTTGGGACATACTTAGGGAAATTCTGCTCTAGACTCTCAATTTCAAAGTGTATCAACAGTCAGGGAAATACTTTATCCAGATCTTCACAAGTATAAAGTGTCTCACTAGGCTCCCAAAAAGGTCTAATTTTATTCTAAAGAATAGACTGCAGATTAGAATCTGCACTGGCTTCAAAACCCAGAATCCATTCCAATGTCATTCTGCTCCATAAACTAGGGCTCAGCTACTTTATTATCCTTCTCTGTGCAAGGAAACAGCTCTGCAATCTTTGCCCTCTATAAAGAAGCAAGAGCAAGGGAAAACAACTATCAAACGTAGTGACAAATCACTAGTGCCACATCAAGACAGCAGGCAGAGTTTTCAACCTGCAGTCACCAAACCAAGAAGTCTGAGATCTGAGTCCATCTCCCAGGTACAAATCTTTCTCTTTTAGTCTCTACATTCCCATGATTGTGGATCTCCATCTGTCAAGGGTCAGAGCCTCCTATGCCTCCCTCTTGCTAGAATCTCCCCAGATTATGATCTCATTAGTTGCTAATTTGCAGCAGGAATAGCCCAGAAAGACAGGGCCGCATTACTGCAGAGCAGCTACCAAGAATATACTGTAGTGTTAAGAGATGCTGGTAACAAAACTGTTTTTCTAGACCATCATTTGGAAGTAACTGCTTTGAGACTAGCTTTACATAGTCAACCAGACCTACTAAGTACTTGAGAAAAGATAGCTCCTTATCTATTTATCCAAATCGCAACAAAATTCTGCGTTCAAGTCACAGAAGAACTTAAGAAACCTTAACCATCCTAAGTCTCAGACCAGCACGTTCTTTAAATAAATTTGTAATTAAATTATAAAACGAAGCCCTAAGTATCAGTTTTGTTCTTTAGTTTTCTTATTGTACTATTCATCAGAGGTCACATTCCCAGGCATGTAAGAGGGGAAGGTGGGGTGCAGAGCAATAGTATAGTGGGTACATGGCCAATCAGGGTTCAATACCCAGCACCCCAGATAGTCTCCCAAGACTGCCAGGAATAATCTCTGAGCACAGAACCAGAAGTAACCCCTGAGCTCTGCTGGGTGTGGCCCCAAACAAAAAAACAAAAAGAGGGAGAGCAGAGCTCAACAGGCTGAACACATCTTGCATGTGGGAATCCTGGGTCTCCCTACAGTACCACCAGGAACAACTCCCAAACACAGTGCCATCGGCAAACACCATCCCACAGACACCTCCTCCCCATGGACAGAGCCTCAGACTTTTAATGAGCTAAGATTTGGGTTAGAAGTAAAGGTATCTCTCTACTAATGGGAACAAGAGCAATAGCACAGTAGGTAAGGTACCTGCCATGCATGCATCTGACCTGGGTTCTATCTCCAGCAGCTTTAAAATCCTACCAGTGGTGATCCCTGGTATTTATTGTGTGTGTGTGTGTGTGTGTGTGTGTGTGTGGTATTTGTGTGTGCGTGTGTGTATTTGGTGTGTGTGTGTATGTATTTGGTTTTTGGGTGTGTGTGTGTGTGTGTGTGTATTTGGTTTTTTCTTTGTGTGTGTGTGTGTATTTGGTTTTTGGGTCACACCCGGCAGCACCTTGAGGGCTACTTCTGGCAGGCTCAGGGGACCATATGGGATGCTGGGAATCAAACTTGAGTTCGTCCCAGATCGGGCACATGCAAGGCAAACGCCCTACCACTGTGCTATCTCTTTGGCCCCAATCCCAGAGTATAGAGCCAGGAGTAAGCCCTTGGTGTACCATCCCCACCCCACGCCCCCCCCCCCAAAAAATAGGTTAAGGTTTTATTGTAGGGGCTGGGGAATCTCTGCATGTAAGAGGGGAAGGTGGTACTGAGTACATATATGAATGGATTTTCAAAATAAGAGAAAATGTTAATGACTAACTGAAACTTTTCCCTTTCCACTTAAAAACCTTAACAACCACATGAAAAATCACATCAAGCCAAACATCTGCTTTCTCAGAAAGGGTTTAAATCCAGTTTCAGTTTTAAGATCCAGCTGCTGCAGCTAGGAAGAGGCTTTATCTTCACTGGGAAGCACTCAGGCATTTAAGATTGTAAGCACATTTGCAAAACTCCTTTCAGCCCTAAACGAGGCTGGGACTGGTCCCAAATCATCTCCAATTTTAACCCCATTGCACTCAGGGGTGTCACTTTTGTGTATTATGGAGCTGAATGTTTTGCTCACTGCTTAGCTCACTTTTCTATGCCCTTTTCCCCTTGGCTTGCCATTTCTACATCTGAAACCAAGGTTTCTGAATAGCCAAGAAAGGGAGAAAAGGCAAACAGGAGAGCCGGAGGAATATAGTACAGCAGGTAGGGTACTTAGGTTCCAAGAACTGACCTAGATTTGATCTCTGGGACCCCATAGTTCCCTAGGGACTGCCAAAAGTGATCTCTGAGTGCAAAGCCAGGTGCAAGCCAGGACAATCACCCATGTAGTCCCCAAATCAACAAAACAAAATGAAAAAGTAAACAAGAAAAATCAAATGTAGGAGACAAACAATTTCCTTAAAATGCCTGAAAACATTCTAAATCTATGGCTCCAAGTATAAACTGTATTACTTAGTTCTTTTACCCTCCCTAAGATCTGTTAGAATCACTACCTCTGACATTAACTCCATTATTTTAAAATTAAAAATCTATTTTGCTTAATTTTCCACCTACCTCCTCCATTTTCCAACTTCCTGTGGTGAAATTGGCTTGTTAGGATAAAGGCGTTTACTAGAAACCACCAAGAATAAATCTACCCTCTACTTCCATAATACCTGGAGACCATTGAACTAGCAAAAACAGACCAGTTCTTCATTTCACCCTTTAAGCCAATTAGAAATCAGTCATTTCCCAACTATCCATTAGCAGAGGAGCAATGCCTGAGTTCAAGAGAAGCACATCGCTTATTCTCCAAAGCCCCTACACAGTAATAATCAAACTGAGCCTAGAAACGCAGGTCAGAATTGACAGTTAACTGTCAAAGTAACCAATAATGAAAATAAATGCTTTTGGAGGAAGTCAGACAAACCTCCATCAAAACTTTGAAATGCCAGTAAAATGAAAGGTCATATTCTACTTCCTGGCTATATTCCTTATGATCTTTTCTCAAATGTAGCTGAACATTTCCCAAAGGCATATGAAATAATTTAGACCCAGAGAGCATAGATGATTGTTAAGCTAACACCAAATAAAAGAGATCGAGAGTATGTGCATTTACAATTAGATTTAAGCCTTTTTAGATGTGAAAATTCCTCTCAGCCCTCCCCCTAAAAAACGCTGTGTATGTGAAACTATATGAGGGACTGGATTGGAGGGAATGTGGTGGGCTAGGAATTGTGACTAAAAATACATACTTGCCAGGTAATGAAAGTTTTTACCCTAAAGGTGTCCAAAATGACACATCTCACAGGAGAAAACATATCTGTTGCACTGGATCCCAACTTCTGCTAAAGGTCAAAAAGGACCAAAACCCCTAGTAAGATGATCAACAAGAACTATATAATAGGACCATCTAACAACTCTACTGTATCAACGTTAGAGGAAAACAGGCTTTGCTACCAAGTGTTACGATAAACCTAAATACATGCGATGACCTGCCTATTTCTCCTCTCACGGGGTACTGTGGTGGATTCTCAGTGAGTTTTGCGGCTCTGTGTGTCCTTGTGATTTCTAGGATCACGAAGTTACAAAAGTGTTCAAGTGAAAACATCCTTTGTGTTTTAAACCAGGTATTGATTGGAGCCAGCCCTCCTCCAACACTCACTACTCCCAGTTTCTCGCCCAGTCGGCTCCTTCCATCTACATTAAGATCCTGGGGGAGACACACATCTTTGAGCGAGCCAGAGAGAGACAGAGAAAACTGGAACATGATGCTGCAGGAACCATTAACTCTCCATTTCTAAGTCTTGACACATCCCACCTCCTTCAGATTCGGAGATTGGGCAGGAGGGAAAGTCAGTCAGGTCAACTACGGATTTACCTTGCACCGAAAAACTAGAGGGCAAGGGGACAGACAGACAAGACCCAGTGTGTGT